>PITA01014777.1:0-52425 GCA_004023965.1 Spilogale gracilis
GGGACACCTAAAGCGTGGAGCACTGGGTGTGGGGAATGGGGAATGAATCTTGAAACACTGGAAAAAAATTTTAGTAACAATAAAAAAAAAAGAAAATAAAGAAATTATCATTAAAAAAAATACCGTGTTTAATGTCTCATATTCAATGATTACCTCACATGTCTAGAAATCTTTGAAGTAAGAAACAGGTGATAATTACTTAAGGAATACAAGTATCAATATTTTTCTTTTTAAAACATTTATTTGAGAGAGTTACAGAGATAGAGCACAAGTAGGGAGGAGAGAGAAGCAGGCTCCCAGCTGAGCAGGGAGGCCAGTGCAGGCTCAATGCGGGACCAAGGGATCATGACCTGAGCTGAAGGCAGGTGCTTAAACGACTGAGCCACCCAGGCACCTCCAAATATTAATATTCTTTAGAAACTACTATCAAATTTCTTATTTAATTGCATTTACTTATGATGAAATTTAATTGTTTATTTTCTAAAATATTCTAAATCTATTACCAGTTCTCCTTACATCGATATGCTAAGAACAAAAATTATTGTGCCTATTTGGAACTCATTGCACTTTTATTTTTATTAACTGTTTTAGGAATTAAATTAATATTTAGTTTAAAAAAATCCACTAGTCTAGAGGACTTACAGTGAAATGCCACAGCTCCTACTGCTCCTCCACTCATCCCAGTACTTTGTGGCAACCCATTTGTTTTTGTTATTCACATAGTCATCTTTATAACTAAATATTCCCATGTTAATATTTCTTTTTTAAAATTTTAAAATTTTTATTTTTTTTATTTTAAGAATTTATTTTTTTTGACAGAAAGAGGACAAGCAGTGGGAGCTGCAGGCAGAGGGAGAGGGAGAAACAGGCTTCCCGCTGAGCAAGGAGCCCTATGTGAGGCTCAATCCCAGAACCCTGGGATCATGACCTGAGCCGAAGGCAGATGCTTAACTGACTAAGTCACCCAGGTGGTCCTCCTATGTTAATATTTCTGGAGGTATTAGTTGTAGACATTTACTCCTACCTTTGAAAGGTAAAGATTTAACTACTTAAGCTATTCTCTCTCCTCTCCAGTTTTAGTATATTACCTTTAGTTATTACCTTTATAACTTAAGATAAGCTGTGTCCCTGGGTGGCTCAGTGGGTTAAAGCCTCTGCCTTCCTCTCAGGTCATGATCTCAGGGTCCTGGGATCAAGGCCCATATCAGGCTCTCTGCTCAGCAGGGAGCCTGCTTCCTCTTCTCTCTCTGCCTGCCTCTCTGCCTACTTGTGATCTCTCTCTCTGTCAAATAACTAAATAAAATCTTTTAAAAAAGAGAGAGAGATAAGCTGCTGGTCCTTGTTCCTCAGCTTTTTTTTTTTTTTTTTAACATAGCTCTTGTGTCCTCTTTAAGTAAGATGAGGTTGTTTCACAGCCTCCTTTCCTTCTCTCCTTCCAGCCAACATTTGTCAGCTTCACTTTTGCTTTCTATCTTTAAATTTTATGACACCAAGGTGAATGACAACTACATTCTGTTCTGTTAGCTATAAACAAATATTCAATGTTTTTTCGATAATCACTTCTAAACTTTGAATGGCAGTAAGCCACATTTGCTCTGTTATCACAATGTAAACACTACTCAGTGCAGAAACCAGGACAACATTTCCTTTCATGAGTCCACTTTTTGACCCCTTCCTCTGCACTTAACAAAAAATGTCCTTTTCCTTGAATTCCATCATATTCAAAATCAAGCCACATTTTAGTTTCTTTCATATCTGGACCATGGCTTTCTTGAGATTTTGTGTTAATTGTTTTTTCCTACAAATCCCAATTGCCATTCTTTTTACCTATTGAATTGAAGACATATGTGCCTCTTTTATCTGTCCATAACATGAAATACTTCCATTCTTTGAATACAGGGAGTCCACTGACATGTCCTCTGGAGATAGATGTGTTCCAGATCTGCCACATCTTGACATTGTTCTTTACTGGACTCTTGGATAGTTACTGTGTTCTTGCAGCTCATGACTTATCTTATGATTTTTGCTAGCACAGATTAATACATTTTCACAAGGATTTCTTCAAATTTAAAACAAGTCCTTGATTTTCCTTTATGAAAACTTAATATGCACCCATTTGAATGTCTTCTACTTTAAATGTTCTTTCTTGTGCACTTATCTGGCAACCCTCTTCTTAGATTCTTTACAAGAAAAGCACCAATATTCTTTAAAGGTAGGTGAATGATGAATTATGTAATTTCAAGCAACCATTGGTTATTTATATGGTGGAATAATGACCCAATAATATGGAAAATGCTAAAATGTGCTTTGCAGCATAAAAATTGAGAGTTTTGAAGAGGTTGAGTGTGGATTTGACCAATTATGTCAAATTGTCTTGATTTTAACAGTATTTCCCAATAACTAACTCAATTTAAGGGCGTACAATTTAATTATTGTAGCTTTTTTAAAAAAGATTTTATTTGACAGAAAGAAACACAGCCAGAGAGGGAACACAGCAGAGGGAGTGAGAGAGGGAGAAGCAGGCTTCCTGCCAAGCAGGGAGCCTGACGTGGGGCTCGATCCCGGGTCTCTGAGATCTTGACCTGAGCCGAAGGCAGTCGCTTAACCAACTGAGCCACCCAGGCGCCACCTAATTATTGTAGCTTTTAAAGGGAAGACCTGAATTTTAACCAGAAATTTTATTTTGTAATAATGGACATGAGATAAATTTTTATTTAGCCTAAAGAATTTAAGCATATTTTAATGTTTAAAATGTTTTAAAATATTATTTCTTATAAATATAGCTTAGAATAGGATTGATTCAAAAGCCTGGGACTAAAGGCAGGTAAAAATTGAGTTTTTAAAAGGTGTCCATAATCCCAGAGTCTTTTCTGCAATAATGAGTTAGTGAGATTGATCAATCTTAAAAAAGAGATCTGTCAGAAGGATATGATAGATAATCTAAAAATCCTGGACATCAGTAAAAACTGGAATCTAAAACCAAGAGTTGGAAAATAATAATTCCCAGAGCTGAGCAGTCAAGATTCATGGAATAAATGGAAGGCAAATATCCCAGCTACAAAGAAATAATAGAGATAAAAAGGATTACCCAGTCAGCAAAGACACTACAGGCTTGTATGCAGAGATGCTATTCAAAATATTTGACAACCAGGTGGGAACAGTCAAAGACTAGTCTAAATTGAGGCCAACCATGACTTTGGAACCAGTGCCCAGAGGACCCTGCTGGGCAGAGCATTAGCTCTTGAGTGGATGTATTGGCGGGGAGGGCCTGGGTGGTCTCCAAGTGGGAGAGGAAGTGCGAGGAAACACTGGCATGTTCGGATAGTAGCTGTTTCAGTGTTTTAACCACCTGTACAGCCATGCTGGTAGTCCTGGCTCCCTGCGGTGGTTTCCAGTCTGGAGCACTTGCAGTGAGCAGAGATCCAGATAACTTTCTAATCCTCTATGCAGGAACTCAGCTTCCAAGGTATTAAGCAAAAGTCCAGTTATTCAGAAATTGAGTGACAGCTGTAGAAACTCAGCTCCCGAGTGGAGCTTCTCCCCAAGGCTGAAGAACTTGGAACAAAAGTTAAGTTTGAATAAGCAGCAAATCCAGAGGGCAACTGAATTTGGGCCCTGCATGTCTTACTAGCCTGGGGTCAGGTTGGAATCACAGTGAAGGGCAGGCCAGGAACATGGAGGGAAAAGAGAGTAGTAATGAGAATAACCTGGATTAGGATGTGAGGGTCCAAGCACAACATTTCCATGTATTCTAAAATCTTACTGATCATACCAGCTAGGGTTTAGTGCAGGAAACAGAAACCATTAGAGGTATCCTTTTTTTAAAAAAATATTTTTGTTTACTTGAGAGAAAGCAATAGATATAGTGACAAGAGAGCATGAGTGGGGAGGAGAGGGAGAAGCAGGCTCCCTACTGACAGGGAGCCGGATGTGGGGTTTTATCCCAGGACTCTGGGATCATGATCTGAACCCAAGGTAAACGCTAACCACTTGAGCCACCCAGGTGCCCCATTAAGATACTACTGGAGGCATCCTAAGCATGAAGGGATATATTATATAGATTTATGTGCTTAGAAAATCATTGAAAGAGCTGAAGGAGCATATTCTAGGCTGGGACGTCAGGAATGCCTTCTAGAACAATATAGAATTGATTCACCAGGGGACTGTCTTCCGAGGCCACTACTTGGAATGACTGAGTTCAAGGCCACAATACCATGGAAGCAGGCTTTGGGAATGCATGGTTCACAAATCCAACATGTCTCCTGCTATCACACTAACTGCACTACAATTCCCAGAAAGCTGCGGAGCTGCTTAAAATAATAAAATCTCACATTTCCACAGCCTCACCTGCAGCAGAGAGGTAAGCAAGAGAAACAAGAAAAGAGCTCTCACCTGATTTCTGCCCTTCCAAATCTCACTTGAACATGTCCTACAGAAACCATCCCACATCCAGGGTTGGACCTGCGAAGGGGCCAGGACTGCAGGTTTTGGTGTTTTAGCTTCTCCTGTCCTAGAGAAGGGTAGAATGCAGGTTGGGTGAGCCAATCCACAACATCCACGGAAATGACACACCCATTTTCAAGTACAAAGAAATATGCTGAGTGGGAACAGAAGGGACCCCTCAAGGTATCTGCTAAGGGCAAGATGCTGTGCAGGGGCACCAAATTCAGGATTAAACATTTTCCTGTGGTATTTACAATCACCATGGCCTTGATTTGCTTTTAACAGTTCGTACCTGATCGGTCAATCTTCTCCTTTCGGGAAACTTATTGGACAATTTTCTTTCACAAATAGGTAATGCATCCATATGGCTCAAAATTTGAAAGATTGACAAAGCTTTGTAGTAACTTCCCCTCAGCTACTCAAGAAGTAAACAATCATAACTTTTTGAGTTTTTTTAAAGATTTTATTTATTTGACAGAGAGAAACACAGCCAGAGAGGGAACACAAGCAGTGGGAGTGAGAGAGGGAGAAGCAGGCTTCCCGCAGAGCAGGCCACCCGATGTGGGGCTCGATCCTGGGACTCCAGGATCATGACCTGAGCTGAAGGCAGAGGCTTAACCACTGAGCCACCCAGGTGCCCCCATTACTTTTTGTTTTTAATTATTCTAGTACAATCTGCTCTGGATTTTTAAAGTTTATTATTTATATTTCTTATTTTATTTTTTTTAATAGGCTCCATGCCCAATGTTGGACTTAAACACACGAACCTGGGGTCAAGAGTCACACACTCTACAGACTGAGCCAGCCAGGCTACCCCCAGCAATCATATCTCTTTTATATTTTTCCAGATCTATTTTATTCATATATACGTATATATGTATATCATAGTCTCTCTTCCCCTTTCACACAATGATGACCTTTATGTACATTGCTGTGAACATTTTTAAAAATCATTTCCCAGTAGATCTTTGGACATTATGCCATATCAACACAAAAAGACCCTCTCCATTCTTACTTATAGATGCCTAGTCTTCCACTGTATGACTAAATACCATAATTTATTTAACCAGTCCCCTATTGATAGATGTTTAGCTTACTTATTTTGCTATTACAAATAACACTTTGAGAAATAATCTTGTACACATGCCATTTAATAGGTCTGCTGTCATAGTCATGGGATATTTCTAGACATAGAATTGCTGGAATTTTCAGTATTTATGAAAAAAGAATATGGACTAGAAATAATGAGGAAGACCTGAGGGCATTAAGGTAGTTTTGGAAAAGAAGGTCATTCTAATGTGCTTGGATTGGGGTCACCCTGTGATGAATCTTCTAGGACTTTTTTTCCTTTTTTTTTTTTTTTTAAAGATTTTATTTATTTATTTGAGAGTCTGATGCAGGGCTCAATCCCAGGACCCTGGGATCATGACCCGAGCCAAAGGCGAGCCACCCAGTTGCCCTAAGTTTATTTAATTTTAAAGGACAAATGATTGTAGTAAATTGGAGGATTCAAGCAGAAAACAGTCAAGTGACCTACCCTAAGACAGAGCAACTGCACTACTAGGTATTTACCCAAAGGCTACAGATATACAGATTTGAGGGGCACCTGGGTGGCTGGCTCAGTGGGTTAAGCTTCTGACTTCGGCTTGGGTCATGCTGTCAGGGTACTTTTCTCCTCTTTGATCTTCTCCCCTGTTCTCCAGTGTCCCTCTCAAAAATTTCAGTGAATGCCTTACGTCAAAACAATGTGGCTCTCTCTTTGCCTCTCGGTCCAACCTAGAAGGCCTCTCTACCCGCCAACCAAAAGCATGTTGGTGTGTGGTGTGGGTGGTGTGTGTGTGTGTGTGTTAGATTTTTATTTTGAAATAATTTTAGACTTAACATTGAGGTTGCAAAAATAATATGGAAAGTTCCTGAATACCTATTACCTATTTTCCTTAGTGTTAATATCTTGAATAACTAAAGTACATTTATCAAAACAGGAATTAACATGAGCACAATGCTATAAACTAATGAGACTTTATTTGGATTTCATCAGAATTTCCATTGACATCCTTTTGTGTTTCAGGATCCAATTCCAGATCCCACATTACATTTAGGTATCATATCTCCTTAAGTCTTCTCTGGCACTTTCTCAGTCTGTCTTTTTCCTCAAGACCTTGAAACTTCTGGGGCACCTGGGTGGCTCAGTCAGTTAAGCGTCTGCCTACAGCTCAGGTCATGATCTCAGGGACCCGGGATCAAGCCCCACATGGGATCCCTGTTCAGTGGGGAGCCTGCTCCTCCCTCTCCCTCTGCTGCTCCCCCTGCTTCTGCTTTCTTTCTTTCTCTGTCAAATAAAATCTTAAAAAAAAAAAAAACTTGAAACTCTTTTTTTTTTTTTAAAGATTTTATTTATTTGACAGAGAGAAACACAGCCAGAGAGGGAACACAAGCAGGGGGAGTGAAAGAGGGAGAAGCAGGCTTCCTGCCGAGCAGGGAGCCTGATGTGGGGCTCCATCCCAGGTCTCCAGGGCCGAAGGCAGTCGCTTAACCAACTGAGCCACCCAGGCACCCCTAAAAACGTGAAACTTTTGAAGAGTACTGAAACTTGTGAAGTATACAGTCCTTTTGTAGCATGACCTTTATTTAAGATCTGATATTTTCCTCATGATTAGATTGAGGCTATGCATTTTTAGCAAAAAAATAAGTGATGTACTTCCCTTGGAGGGTTCATAATATTAATATACAAAGTATTTTCAGAACTACTAACCCATACACTTGTGAAAAACAAGTTTACTAACTAATCAGGGTATATAGTTCCTGGTACAGTTCTTTTTTTCTTTAACTTTACAGTATATAGTCAAAATACTGGTTTCCAAAGTTAGTTAGGTTCTTTTCTTTTTTTCTTTTTAAAGATTTTATTTATTTACTTGACACACAGAGAGAGATTACAAGTAGGCAGAGAGTCAGGCAGAGAGAGAGGAGGAAGCAGGCTCCCTGTAGAGCAGAGAGCTCGATGCAGGCCTCGATCCCAGGACCCTGGGATCATGACCTGAGCTGAAGGCAGAGGCTTTAACCCACTGAGCCACCCAGGTACCCAGTTGGGTTCTTTTCTACTGCACTCCCTGCAGGGTGCTTATGATACTGATTCATAATACACTTATCATTTTTTAGAATTTTTGTTCCATTTTGGGTTTTCTTCATAGTCTGGTTGAAATTTGTTTTAGTTTACATTAAGATGTGTTTTTAGGGGCACCTGGGTGGCTCAGCTGGTTAAGATCTGCCTTCAGCTCAGGTCATGATCCTAAGGTCCTGGGATCAAGTCCTGCTTAGGGCTCTTTGCTTGGTGGGGAGTCTGCTTTTCCCTCTGCCTGCTGCTTCGCCTGCTTGCGCTTATTCACTGTCTCTCTCTGATTTAAAAAAAAAAAAGATGTGTTTTTAAAACTTTATTTAAAAAGATGTGTTTTGAAGCAAAGTGTATTTTCTTCAGGAGCAAGATTCTATACACGCCCTCTTACAGCAGAGACAAGCTAGCTTAGGTTCAAGGACACAATTTGTCCACACGAAGGGCTTTTTGTTGTTGTTGTTGTTGTTGTTGTTTTTAATTTTATTTATTTGACAGAGAGAAACACAGCCAGAGAGGGAACACAAGCAGGGGGAGTGAGAGAGGGAGGAGCAGGCTTCCTGCCGAGCAGGGGGCCCGATGTGGGACTCGATCCCGGGTCTCCAGGATCATGACCTGAGCCGAAGGCAGTGGCTTAACCAACTGAGCCACCCAGGCGTCCTGCTTTTTGTTGTTGTTATTGTTGTTGTTTTAGCAACTGTGAATTCCTTGCTACCACTAAAAAGTTGGAAACGTCACACAATAAATTCAAACTGACAGTTTTGTTTAAGGGAATCGGGTCTATCTATACTGATCTTGCTCTCCCATATGGCAACAGTTCCAACTCATAAGTCTTTTGTGGGACAAGGAGGTTCCCCTAGAGAATATTAGAGACTCCTGCAATTGGAAAAGAGTGCTCAGGGGTCAGAGTGAGGAACACCAGGAAAAAAGCAGGATTACAACTCAGGTTCACTGACCTGAGCATTACTCTCACTATGCTACCTTCCTTCTGGGCACTAATGTCAAATTATAAAGTTATACTCTGTTGGGGGAAGTTTAGTATGAATAGTAGCAGAAAATACAGGTTATGAAGTCCAGTGGGAATTCAGAGTTCAAACCGTGGCTCCCCTACTTAACTAGTATGTGATCTTCCTTATTCCTACAACTCCTTAAGACTTCAGTGGTATCGGGGCACCTGGGTGGCTCAGTTGGTTAAGCGACTGCCTTCGGCTCAGGTCATGATCCCGGAGACCCGGGATTGAGCCCCACATCGGGCTCCCTGCTCTGCGGGAGGCCTGCTTCTCCCTCTCTCGCTCCCCCTGCTTGTGTTCCCTCTCTGGCTGTGTTTCTCTCTGTCAAATAAATAAATAAAATCTAAAAAAAAAAAAAAAAGACTTCAGTGGTATCATCCATAAAACAGTAATGCCAACATTTTGTGCTTTAGGATTGTTGTAAGGTATAATTAAACTAATGTTCCTCCCTTAGTCTTCTCACACTGTTGACTTATGTATTGAAAAGTTCACTGCAGTTGCTACCTTACTGCTCCTCAGAAGGGTGATTCATTCTCAAGATCAGGGAACAACCAGAATATTAACTAAAACAGAATGGGGTAGGTAAAAACTGAGTGGAGGGGCGCCTGGGTGGCTCAGTTGGTTAAGTGACTGCCTTCGGCTCAGGTCATGATCTCGGAGACCCGAGATTGAGCCCCACATCGGGCTCCCTGCTCGGCATGAGGCCTGCTTCTCCCTCTCTCACTCCCCCTGCTTGTGTTCCCTCTCTCGCTGTGTTTCTCTCTGTCAAAAAAAAAAAAAAAAGAAAGAAAAAAGAAAGAAAAAAAAAAGAAAAAAAACGTGAGTGGAAAGATACCAAAAAGATAAGGGGTGAGTGTGATGTAAAGGGGACCCTCCACTTAAAGGAGATCATAGCCACAGAAAAATGTTAGGCCTCCAGGACAGAGCATGTTAGCTTAGAGAAAGGTGAGGTGAGGTGAACAGCACATCTCTTCCTGACATGTCAGGTGGCTAGATTCTCCCCATATTATTTTTTATTCGGGAAAACTGGAGTGGATCTCTCTTAAAAAAAAAAAAAAGACTTTATGTATTTATTTGATAGAGATCACAAGTAGACAGAGAGGCAGGCAGAGAGAGAAGGAAGCAGGCTCCCTGCTAAGCAGAGAGCCCGATGTGGACCTCGATCCCAGGACCCTGAGATCATGACCTGAGCCGAAGGCAGAGTCTTTAACCCATTGAGCCACCCAGGCACCTGGAGTGGATCTTTTAGAGACACAGATCTGCTTTAAGCCAGTGAGGCTGTGGGCATGTGAGCTGGGGATTGTGCAGGGTCAAAGTATGGATTCTGGGGCAAGCGATCAGTAGCAATGTTGATGTATTCAATCCTCTGACTCATAAATTCTGCTGGACTAAAACGTCATAACAGTCAAATCCTTTACTGTCATACTTTCCTTCATTCAGTCAACTGTGAGGTTAGGAAATGTCTTCTGACATCTCTCTTTTACTCCAAGATTGTTGAACCAATGACTGGTTCTATATCTCACATCAGTCATGGCTATCTGTTTCCTTGCCACCATGCCAGTTCAGGTCACTTTTCACTCTCCTGAATCTTACTTCCGGTTATGCTGACATTTCCTCTTCCTGGGACTCTCTTCCTTTGGTTCTCACCATTCCAATTTTAGTCCTCCTGGCCTTCCCTGGCCACATGCTCTGAAGTAGTCCCCTTCTGGTCACCAGATTAGTTTCTCTCTTTGACTCCTTAATTGGACTTGACAAAATCTAAAATCATTTTGGTTTTTGGGTTGTTGATATTACACTAGTATCTACATCCCATAAGAATGTAGACACTATAATTGTCTTATTCACTTTGCACCCCTACAGTGCAAAACAGTGTGTGGTATTGTTGAGTGAATGACTAGATGAATAAACTAATTGGTTTTCCTATTTCTGCCTTTGTAAGGTGAGGAAAGTGAGGCACTTGCCTTGAGTACAAAACTTTGAAAGAAGGTGTCCAAAACCTTAGTATTTGGAATAAATCACAATTTAATCAAATGATTTTTAAAAATCAGAATAAATGCTAAAAACAGCGAAAAAACATCAAAATTTTAGCTTAAGGGCAGCATCTGCCCTCCCACAATCTTTTTGTACTTTGCTCAAGCTAATCCCAGCCCTGGTTCCAATAAAATTTTGTTTACTTACAAAAACAGGAAGAAGTGTAGGCTATTGCATGTAGATTTGCTGTTTTTCAAGGCTTGCTTTAAAATATGATTTACCTGGCTCACTGAGGGTTTTAGCAGGTCTTTATATTTTGCATCCTAAGTGAGCGTCTTCTTGTTTCTCCGTAGTTAGGCCCTCTTTGTAACTTTTACATTTTCTCCTCACACAACAGCCCGAGTGGTCTCTTTACAGGCAAACCAGATCATATCACTCCATTGCTAATGGCTTTCCTTTGCACTTAATATAAAGTCCAAAATTCTTAGTGTGGCCTATACCTACCTGTCCCTACAAAGGCTGGCCCCTGCCTTGCTCTTGAACCTCATTCCCATCTCCTGCAGAACTCCAGGGGCATTTGCAAAAATAAGCCAAGTGCCCTGTCACCTTCATACAGAATAGTCTCTGCCCAGAACACTCTCTTTTCCAAGATACTCCTAAATACTGGTATTTCCTTTCCAGGTTTCAGGTGTCAGTTGCACTTCTACTTCTCTGGAAAAGCCTGGCTTGACTCTCCAGTCCAAAGCAGCTTCCTATTACCTTTTCATAGTGCTAGGGTTTCTCCTTCATACACTTATCACATTTGCAGTTGTGTGTTTAGATTGATGATGATTTGGTTAATGTCTGTCTCCTCACTTGACTGCAAATCCCAAGGAGCAGAGACTATGACTCTTTGTTCTGTTGTTCCTGTTATTTTTACTCTCTCACATGCCTTGTCTGTAGTAAGTGCTTAATAAACACCTAACTCAGTGACTGGGCCATAATAAAATATTTTTTGTTTTTTTTTTTAAGATTTTATTTATTTGACAGAGAGAAACACAGCCAGAGGGGGAACACAAGCAGGGGGAGTGATAGAGGGAAAAGCAGGCTTTCTGCCGAGCAGGGAGCCCAATGTGGGACTCGATCCCGGGTCTCCAGGATCATAACCTGAGCCAAAGGCAGTCACTCAGCCAACTGAGCCACACAGGTGCCCCATGTCATAATAAATTCTTTTTTTTTTTTTTAAAGATTTTATTTATTTGACAGAGAGAAACACAGCCAGAAAGGGAACACAAGCAGGGGGAGTGAGAGAGGGAGAAGCAGGCTTCCTGCCGAGCAGGGAGCCTGATGTGGGGCTCCATCCCAGGTCTCCGGGATCATGACCTGAGCCGAAGGTAGTCGCTTAACCAACTGAGCCACCCAGGCGCCCCAAATTCTTTTTTTTTTTTTTTTTAAAGATTTTATTTATTTGACAGAGAGAAACACAGCCAGAGAGGGAACACAAGCAGGGGGAGTGAGAGAGGGAGAGGCAGGCTTCCCTACGAGCAGGGAGCCCGATGTGGGACTCGATCCCGGGTCTCCAGGATCATGACTTGAGCCGAAGGCAGTCGCCCAACCAAGCGAGCCACCCAGGCGCCCCAAGGCGCCCCAAATTCTTAATAAATGTTTGCAAAATTATTAGAAAGGTAACTCATATAGTGAATGCAAGCAAGAAGGAAAGCAAATGAATTTTGTAGGGATTTTAACGAACTTCCAATTCATTCCCACTTTTTTTTTTTTTAAGTCTGTGAGATTTTTGATCTCAGGCTGCAATCCTATGCTTACCCTTTTCATATCTATAGCTTCCAGGGTGTCTAGCCTTACTCCCATATGGCCTGGTGAATTTTTGTATGATTGCCTGCAAATGTTAAAGGTAAGTGGGTCCTTTTAATTAATGCCATATTGAGCTTTTCTCCATAAAGAATGGTTGTTCACACCAAAAAGTCACTATAATGTCCTTTTTTTTTTTTTTTAACATTTTAGGTATTTGAGAGAGAGTGAGCATGAACTTGGGGGAAGAGAAGAGGAAGAAGAAGCCGACTCCCTGCTGAGCCTGGGCTCATAACCTGAGCGGAAGACAGGGGCTTAACTTACTGAGCCACCCAGGCACCCCTCCCCAAGACTGAATTTTAGTGATACACATACTAGCTATCAGTATCAGGCCAGACAGAAGTAATTTATAGGAAATCAGCCTTTCCATTACAAATCATTGGAACTTCATCATTTCCTGCATTGGGATAAAGCAAATCTGCATATAAACTTCTGGGCATTAGGGTGTTAATTTTTAAATTTTTTTTTTGTTTAGTTTAGAGATTTCTTTATTGTTACCAAACTTTCTTTTCCTCTAAATTTAGATTCCATTCCTTTATTACATTGGGCATTTTTCTTTAAGATTTTTATTTATCTATATGACAGAGAGAGAGAGAGAGAGAGCGGGCAAACACGGGGAGCAAAAGGCAGAGGGAGAAGGAGGCAGACTCCCCGCTGAGCAGGGATTCCAGTGCAGGGCTTGATTTTAGGATCCTTGGCCCATGGCAGACACTTAACCAATTGAGCCATCCAGGCGCTCCAGGTATTTGTTTTACGCAATTGCATTTGGCTCAATTGTGTGTGTGTGTGTGTGTGTGTGTGTGTGTGTGTGTGTGTGTGTTGTGAATTTTACTGGACTGTGTTATAAATGTGCCTAAATTCTGGTTCCCATGGCATGACCTCAGCCACCCATTCAGAGTCCCCCTAGTATTTACCAGGGAATCTTTAGGGAGAGTGTTTATTCTGTAAGCTCTAGAATCAGTTCTGCTTCTCTCTCTGCTCCTATGGAGCTGCAGACAGAGGCCTCTGCCCAGCCAGTCACCACCTGCAGTTCAGGGCCAGCTTTGAGGCCTTAACTTCTACTCTTCTTCCCAATGACCGGCCCCACTACCAGTGGCTGCATAAGGGAAAGAGGGGGGGGGTCTGAGAAACTGCTCTCTCTTTATGCTTTTTTTTTTCTTGCCATGTTGCAGTGACTTCCATTAAGTTCCAGAACTTCTAGTATTGCTTTGAAAAGGAGTATATGTCCTTGACTTGTCCCTGAGTTTAGAGGGAAAGCATTCAGTTTTTTACTGTTTTTTTTTTTTTTTAAAGATTTTATTTATTTGACAGAGAGAAACACAGCTAGAGAGGGAACACAAGCAGAGGGACTCAGAGAGGGAGAAGCAGGCCTCCCGCCGAGCAGGAAGCCCGATGTGGGGCTTGATCCCGGGTCTCCAGGATCATGACCTGAGCCGAAAGCAGTCGCTTAAGCAACTGAGCCACCCAGGCGCCCCAGTTTTTTACTGTTAAATATGCTGTTAGCTGTAGTTTGTTTTTTTTTTTAAAGATTTTATTTATTTATTTGACAGAGAGAAACACAGCTAGAAAGGGAACAAAGAAGGGGGAGTGAGAGAGGGAGAAGCAGGGAAAAGCAAGCTTCCCGCTGAGCAGGGAGCCAGATGCAGGGCTTGATTCTGGGCCTCTGAGATCACAACCTGAGAGGAAGGCATATGCTTAATGACTGAGCCACCCAGGCTCCCTGTGCTGTAGGTTTTTGTTTTTCTTTTTGTTTTGGTAGATGCGTTTTCCCAAGCTGAGGGAATTTCCCTTTATTTTTAGTTGGCTGAGAGTTGTTTTATTTTTCCTCTTTGAAGAGATGTGGGGTTTTGTCAAATATTTTTTCTGTGTCAGGCTCCCTTTCTGAGTCCGCATTTCTGATTCCAACAAATTTCCTGTTTCAAAATGATTGTCATTGGCAATTTCTACTTTATGCAATTACCACCTATGCCCAAAATGGTTTGGCTGGAGACCTTCAAAAGTCCATCACTTCAAAATAGACTAGTCATGAAGATCAGTGTATTTTCAAAGTTGGAAGTATTCGTTCTTAATTCCACATGCAGAAAGAAATCAACACAGTTGATAGTGAACATCACCAAGTCTTATCCAGTTTCATTTTTATGATAACTTCAATTTAAGGAATCTTAACCTGGGTCCTCAAACACTTAACTGCAATTTTTGAGGTCTCAGTAAGTGATCAAACAAAAATACATGTTCACAAAAAGAATCAAGTTACACTACAGAGTGCTTTTTGAAACCCTTGTTTTGCAGGAATCTATGGTCTTAGGAGTTTGTGAAATGTTGGTTAAAGGTTAGATAAGATGCTTTATCACAGGTCTCAGAGCTCTGACATGGTAATGTATATTATAAATCTCCCAAGAAGAGAAATATAGGGGGAGTTGTTTCCTAAATTTCTTTGATTATGGTAGTGATTTATTTCAGAACATCTTCTGGGTAGCTTTGGAAAATGTTGGTTTACAGGTAAAAGCAGACTAAATTCTCAGAAAAGAAATATTTTTTTTTCATAATCAAAGAAATGTAACACCGGCTAGCAAAGAAAAGTGTACCTGAATTCTTTTCCATAGTATAACATTGAAATACACTAAGTTTAAATTTAGGGTTCAGGTTATTATTCTGTTTTCCCTATCAGTAAGATGGGAGGCTCGATTTGCATTCAAGGCCTATTCAGGTACTCCTTCAAATTAATGAAAAAATTTGGCTCAAATTAGTCTACTTAGAAATGGCAGTTTTTAGTTTCTGCTTTTGTCCTGAGATATAAAACACTTTTAGAATGACACCCTTGATTATATTTAAATTTGACTATTTGCATACTTTATTACCCTCAAGGCACTTAAGTTTTGAGCAAAAGTTTAAGTTAGGAGTCTGGGTTCTGGAGTCAAGCTGCCTGGACTCTAGCTTGCTGTTAACCCCTCCTCTTAAGCTGGGAGACCTTGGACAAGCCTTAACCTCTGTGTTTTCATTTTTACAGTTTACAATTGCTTTGATAAGTTTTACAACTTACAAGTCTTACAACAAACCTAAGTAGGGCAAATCATTTTATCATTTCCAATTGACACTTGGTGGAACATTCTCAGAATGTTTAAGTGACTTGTCCAGGTTCATAGATAGAGCTGATAAATGAAGCCACAGTGACTCAAAATCAGATATTCATTTAGACTTTAATACTTCGGTATTTTTCCACTTTATTGTATGTTGCTGCCCAACATCAGATAAAAATGGCGTATTTGCCATTTCAAAATTGAATGGATAGATTATATAAAAACAACTTTGCATACAAATAAACAGGTTCAAGATGTAGTTGGGATGTGGACTCCTGCGTGGCTCAGTTCTTGGGCGTCTGCCTTCGGCTCAGGTCATGATCCTGGAGTCCCAGGATTGAGCCCCGCATCGGGCTCCCTGCTCCACCGGAGGCCTGCTTCTCTCTCTCTCACTCCCCCTGCTTGTGTTCCCTCTCTAGCTGTGTTTCTCTCTGCCAAATAAATAAAATCTTAAAAAAAAAAAAAAAGATGTAGTTGGGATAATCTACGTAGATCCTGAAGGAAGTATGCAGGAATGTGGGAAGATAATTAACTTTATAACTTTTATTGAGCACCTACTGTATGTCAGATGCTATTTCACACATTTTATATGACTCTTAATCCTCTCAACAGCATTTGAGGTTTTAAGGAAGAATTTAGGCTTTCCAAGATGATCCCAAGAACATAGAGATCTGTATCCTGATTGCGCAGCAGCAATCTACACATGATAAAATGAGAGAATTATACACACAACATTTAAATGTCAAATCCCTGCTTTTGATAACATACTGAATTTATGTAACATATAACTGTTGGAGAAACTGGGTAAATTGGAACTCTCTGTTCCAACTTTGAGGAATACTGGTCAGGTATTTTATTGAAGTCCCTAAATTTGAGTTTGTCCAGTTCTTTTTTGTTTGTTTTTTAAGATTTTATCTATCTATCTATCTATCTATCTATCTATCTATCTATCTATCTATCTATTTATTTGACACAGAGAGAGCACAAGCAGGGAGAGCGGCAGGCAGAGGGAGAAGCAGGCTCCCAGCTGAGCAGAGAGCCCAACCATGAAGGACTTGATCCCAGGACCCAGGGATAGTGACCTGAGCCCAAGGCAGAGGCTTAACCAGCTGAGCCACCCAGGTGTCCCAGTTCCTTGTTTTTTTGAGTTTGGTAAGGATTATGATTTTGGGGGAGGCAAACCACAGAGGTCTGTACTGTATTTGCAAGTGTGAATCTAATAATTATTTTTATGTAAGATTTTCTTTATTCATTTGACAGAGAACACAAGCAGGGGGAAGGGAGTGGCAGTCAGTGGGAGAGGGAGAATCTCCCAAGTGAGCAAGGAGCCCAATGAGCGGCTCCATCCCAGGACTGCTGATCATGACCTGAGCCAAAGGCAGACGCTTAACGGACTGGGCTATCCAGGCGCCCCTAATAATTATTTTTAAATAAAAAGATAAAAATATGATTAGTAAATTTACTTGACTACAGTTTTTGCTGGCCCCACAATATCTCCACACACCTATGAACAATTCACATAACCTGAATTGTTTGTGACGTGGATAAAGACATTAAGCTAAATAATATACTTCCAGCACCTCCAATCTGTTACTTCTGTTCAACAAGATCTGGGAATGGCGGCGTGCTATATAGGCACGGAGTACTGAGGTCGTATGGTTTTTCCCAATCTAGACCAGAGGTTTTGCAGACTGCTTACTTGTAGACTAGAGCCAAACCCTGGGGTCTTCAGCCAGCCACAACCAAACAGCTACACAAGCTACACAACGCCTGCAGGGAACAGTCCGGGAGCAGCTGGAGCCGCGGGTAAGGGCCTCACGGAGGTCCCACCGCCCTGCGTTCCCCGCCTAGCGGAAACACTCGGACCCAACCCCTACAGCCGGGAGGAAGGGAGCGGGGCGGGGCCCAAGCAGTGGCCACGCCCCAGGCTCAGAAAAAAAAAAACCCTGGGACGTTGCGGACGCGGAGCAGGCTGGATCGGGGGCGCGTGGCACGAGTAAGCTTTCCCGCGCATGCTCCAGCCGCCCGCTGCCCGCCCCCTCCCCGGGTCCCGCCTCTTTCGCTCCATCTCCCCCTCCCCCGCCAACCTCCCTCCGAGCTTGGCCCCTCCGGGCGCGCGGCCGACGTTCCGCGTGCGTGCCGGCGCCTGACTTCACTTCCGGCTAACGCGCTCCGCTTGCCCCCTGGCCCCGGATGGTGACTGGCGGTGGTGCTGCACCTCCCGGGACTGTCACTGAGCCGCTTCCCAGTGTGATTGTGCTGAGCGCAGGCCGGAAGATGGCGGCTGCGGCTGCGGCGGCCTCTGGCCCGGGCTGCTCCTCGGCGGCAGGGGCGGGAGGGGCCGGGGTCTCGGAGTGGCTGGTGCTGCGAGACGGCTGCATGCGCTGCGACGCCGACGGGCTGCACAGCCTCTCCTACCACCCGGCGCTCAACGCCATCCTAGCCGTCACCAGTCGCGGGACCATCAAAGTCATCGACGGCACCTCGGGGGCCACCCTGCAGGCCTCAGCGCTCAGCGGTGGGTGTGCGGCACGCCGGGCGGGGGACGGGCCCGCCGCGGGAGGAGCCGGGCCCGCGGGATGCCGGGGAAGGAATCCGCCCAGCCCCGGGGCTCGGCCTCCGGCGGAGGGGAAGCGGCGTGACGGGAATGGTGTGGCGGAGGGCAGGGCTGGGGGCTCAGGCCTGCCTTTGAACCGAGGCCCGGAAGCTGGTGGAGGAGGACCGTGGGGTTTGGCTTGTTTCAGCGGCTGCAGCTGGGAAGAAAAGACTGGCGGGTGGGGGAGTGGTAGGAGTTGCCTTTCGGGCCTTGAGTGTCCGGTGTAGGTTGGTCCTCTGGGAGAGGTGAAGAGGCCTCGGAGCTCGGCACCTGAGAAGAGTAGGCCCCCGGGTTGGTTCTGGAGCAAGTGTCGCTGCTGCCTCCTGCTAGATCAGGGAGCGAACGGGTCGCCGGGTTGGTCCCGACCTGAGAGCCTGGTGGCGGGAGGCGAGCGTTGGAGCCGGCATCTAAGCCCTTCCCTCTGGTGGAGAGAAGCAGAGAATCGGCTGTTGGTACGACCTGCAGGTGCAGGGATGTACGGTGGGTTTCGCGCCCGGGGTGGGGGTGGGGTGCGCCTGGAGTGGGGGTGGGGAGGGAAGTAGGCGGGCCGGCTGCCTGAACTGTTCCGTCGACGAATTTAGGACTCTGGCGGACGCCACGGAAGACTAGACCTTGTCCCCTAGCTATGGGCTTCCAACTCCTGCCCCCTGATGATGGGAAACTCAGGACCAGCGGTGTAAGAAATACAGATTTCTTTGGGTTCGCGAAGAGCTGAAACTTAAGGCCCTCTCTCCTTTTACCACAGCGAGCCAAAAGTTAAGATTCGGAGGTATGTGTGAGTCTCTCCAGTGGGGGAGAGCACTTCTGGGTGGTGTAAACATTGTTCTAGGGACGGGACTTTATGCATTAGGTGAACGCTCTTTGTACTGGATTGGAGTGTTTTGGAATTAACCCTGGCTAAACTGTGTTTGGCTTAGATGACATTTCATTTGCGGTTAAATGGTGGATGGTTTGATTTAGACGTTACAAATTGGGATTGAAAAGTTAGTATATGAATGAGTTAGCGTGCACAGAGGTATATATGACTGTATTAGCCAAGTAAATTAGGTATGTGGCTTAGCAGTTCACTTAAATTTTAACATACACAAATAGGGAAAGGTCGTTAGTTTAGTTTACCATAGCAATGTAGGGATAGAAGGGTAAAATAAGAGAGTTAACTTTTGTCGATGTGAGAGTTGTGAAAGAAATGGATTGTATATAGCTACAGAATATAAGCCTGGGTCATATCTAAGATATGTCTGAGTGAAAGTTTTGGATTGTAGGCTTGTAATTTTTCTTTTTCTTGGCTTAGATAAAGGACAGGAGGGGTGTCCCAGATCTAACTATGGTAGTAGCTGCAGTTTGGACATAACATCACTATGTGGGAGAGGGAGATACTAATTAGTAGTTGGATATTTTTCTTCTTATATTGGCCTAAGATATTTCAAATACAGAAGGGTATAAAGAATAAGATAAACAACTATGTATCCCTGATTCTGTTTATAAAATAAAACATTAGAAAGTTGAAGCTTCCTCGCTGTTTCTTGGATTGTATTCCTCCATTCCTCCTTCCCCCATGAACATTCTCCTTGGTTTTATTGTTTTCACACGTTTTTGTTTTTTAGGCTTGTATCTTTAAACAGTATCTAATACTGTCTGTCATGATTTTAAACTTTGACCAGTTGGTGTCACAGTATATGTATTTCAATTTTTTGTAAGAAGCCATATTAATGGTAGTTTTAAAGTGTTTTTGATAGAAAGGAGTCTGATGGGGTGTTTTTATGCTTGGGTCTATGTTTGAGAAAAATTATGTGTTAGAGTTTGTTACAAATGAGGAAATTGGACATATATGAATGTGCCTGTTATGAAAGGGGAGAAAATAGTCACTCTAGTGGTAGATTCCTATGGGGTAGGGTTTTAGGATTTTAACACAAGATTAAAGGTACATGCATACAACATCATTTTTTTGGGGTAATTTAGCTGGAATATGTTGGGGAATTTGTTAATTAGAAAAGTGTGGGATTGAATACAGTTGCAGATGACCACACACTGAAGTTTTAGTATGTGATTTAAAATATGTGGAAGAGTCTGTGGTAAACAAAAGGATTACAGAGAAGGTTTGAAAGTAACAATCTGAAATGTTTTCAGATTTATGAAAATTGTAGTTATTGATAATAAATACCAGAGGTTATATAGAGTTTTATGTATGTCACCTATTCAGGTGCTTGGGGAGAGAGTGCTGCATTTTTTTGTCTTGCCTGTAATATGTATGTATTTTGCATACTTATTTAGGAGGTGTGCTTTTAATGATTAATAGAGGGTGACAGTCCTATAAATAGAATGAGGAGAAGGTGTCAGTAGTGACCATGGTTCTAAGATGACCCCTCTTTCCAATTAAGGGGCAAGGAGCTACTTTGTTTTATACCCCAGAGGAAAGACATCTTTGTGTGAAGGGAAGAATGGTGTAACCATATAGAGTTTTATTGGGCGGTAGAGTTGTGTGTCTTCTGAATGAGTTCAGATTATAGGGTTATGGGTATAGTTTATTAGAGTAGATAGAATATTGAAGGATGGGAGGAGGACTTGTGTGTATATATATTCAATTAGGTAGCAAAGGTGGTGAATTTTTGATGGTATCTACTAGTATATATCTGTATCTGACATACAGTGTTTCCCTTTTAGCATTTAAGAGTTAAGAATGTGGAGTGTTTAGGCTGATTCCGTTGCCTGGCATTTATGAGTTCCATGATTTGGCCTCTACCGGTCTCTCTAATCTTGTCTCCCTATTTAGTTTCGTGAACTGGTTCATTTAATTTCCTTTCCTAACTTGGTCGTTTTGCTCTTTCTTAAAACGCACCAGTTCTCTCCAGATGTATCTTAACCATTTTTCAGGACCTAGAGCAGATTTTAACTTCCTGATTCTATTAGTCTGAAGTGATCCACTGAACCCCTATGCACATATTGTCCTCTTAATGTCTATTTTAGTAATTTGGCAACTTACTGTTTGTGGTATGTTTTCTCTTTTGGACTATTTAAATTCCATTTAGCTTTCTGTGAATACAGGATGTCCATTTCACTATATTTAAAATTCCTTGTGGGAAAGAGCCTGTCCTCTTGTTTATATCCTCTCTTCAGGATGCCCAGTACAAAATACTAATAAATACTTTTTCAGTTGTGTAATAGGCTAATGAGTATGTTAAATGGATGCTTCCTTACATAAAAAGTGCTAAATAAACACCTTTCCCCGCTTTCTTTTCTTAAATAGATTTTATTTTATTTTTTTAAAAGATTTTTTTTATTTGACAGAGAGAGATCACAAGTAGGCAGAGAGGCAGGCAGAGAGAGAGGAGGAAACAGGCTGAGCGGAGAGCCCGACGCTGGCCTCCATCCCAGGGCCCTGAGATCATGACCTGAGCCGAAAGCAGAGGCCTCAACCCATTGGGCCACCAAGGCGCCCAATAGATTTTATTTTTTATTTTTTATTTTTTTAAAAGATTTTATTTATTTAACACAGAGAGAGAGATCATAAATAGGCAGAGAGGCAGGCAGAGAGAGCAGGGGAAACAGGCTCTCTGCTGAGCAGAGAGCTCAACTCAGGCCTCGATCCCAGGACCCTGAGATCATGACCTGAGCTGAAGGCAGAGGCCTTAACCCACTGAGCCATCCAGGTGCCCTAGATTTTATTTTTTAGAGCAGTTTCAGGTTCATGGTAAAATTAAGCAGCAAGGCCAGAGTTCCTAGATACCTTCTGCTCCCTGTGCACACAAAACCTCCCTTCACTATCAACGTGTTTGTTACAGTCAGGGAACCTGCATTAACACATCGTTATCACCCAAGTTTGTAGTTGACATTAGTGTTTACTTTTGGTATTTACATTCTGTAGGTTGTGAAAAATGGATATATCATATAGAATAGTTTCATTTCTATAAAAGTCCTCTCTGTTTTGTCTGTTCACTTGTCTCTCTCTCCTGCCCCTTGCCACTCCCTGATCTTTTGACTGTGTAGTTCTGCCTTTTCTGGAGTGTCATACAGTTGGAATTATACAGTAGCCTTTTCAGTTTGGCTTCATTCATTAGGAATGAAGCTTTTAAGTTCTTCCATGTCTTTTCATGGCTTGGTAGCTCATTTGCTTTTTTTTTTTTTTTTTTTTTAAAGATTTTATTTATTTGACAGAGAGAAACACAGCTAGAGAGGGAACACAAGCAGGGGGAGTGAGAGAGGGAGAAACAGGCTTCCCGCCGAGCAGGGAGCCCCATGTGGGACTCGATCCCGGGTCTCCGGGATCATGACCTGAGCCGAAGGCAGTCGCTTAATAAACTGAGCCACCCAGGCGCCCTCATTTGCTTTTTAGCATTGAATGATATTACATTGTCTGGATAGACCACAGTTCATTTACACATTCACCTACTGAAGGACATCTTGGTTGCTTCCAGGTTGTAGCAAACATGCAAAAAACCCATTTATGTGAGGGTTTTTTTTGTGGACTTAAGTTTTTAGTTCATTTGGATAAGTAGCAAGAGCATGAACGTCAGATTGTGTGTTAGAATTATGTTTAGTTTTGAAAGAAACTGCCAAACTATTTTCTAAAGGAGCTGTGCTATTTTGTTTTCCCAGGGGTAGTGAATGAGAGTTCCTGTTGCTCCACATCCTTCTCAGCATTTGATATTTTTCCGTTTTGGATTGTAGCCATTCTTTTATTTATATATTTATATATTTATTTATTTTTCTAGTTTTTTTAAAAGATTTTATTTATTTGACAGAGAGAAACACAGCCAGAGAGGGAACACAAACAGGGGGAGTGAGAGAGGGAGAAGCAGGCTTCCCGCTGAGCAAGGAGCCCGATATGGGACTCGATCCCAGGTCTCTGGAATCACAACTGGAGCCGAAGGCAGTCGCCCAACCAACTGAACCACCCAGGCACCCCTCTTTTTTAATTTTTTAATAAAGAGTTTATTTATTTATTTTTGAGAGAAAGAACAAGCAGGAGGGGGGGCGGGGGAGGAGCAGACCAAGAAGCAGGCTTCCCAGTGAACAGGGAGCCTAATGCTTGACTGGATCCAGGACCCAGGGATCATGACCTGAGTTGAAGGTTGACACTTAGTGGATTTAGCCACCTAGAGGCCTTGATTGCGACCATTCTAATAGGTGTTTAGTGATATCTCATTGTTTTAATTTGCAATTCCTAATGACATAGCATGCTGAACATCTTTTCATAGGCTAATTTGTGTACTTTGGATTTTAAAAATCAAAATAGCTCTACATGACCATATTGTTTATATTACTAAGTATGTTCCTCTCTTTAGCTATAGTTTGTTTTGGCAATTTTAGCATCATAGGAAGGAGCCTGGTTTTGGAGACATTTGGCTTAGGTTAAGATCCCAATTTCAGCATTTCCTCACTTCCCAGTTTAACTGTGTAACCTTGACTAAATTACTTAACGTTTCTTTTCCAGTTTCCCCATTTGCAAAAGGGGGATGATAATTGTCCTAATTATAAGGAGTGCTAATATACGGAAAGTTTTTAGAATGTGTGTTTACTGTTCAAAAATATTTCTTCTGTGTACTTGTAAATATGTGTAAATACTCTTTTTTTCTTTTTTACTTAAAGCTTCTTGATATTCTGTGTTAAATCGTTTGAACTTTACCCTAAATTTGGACTTAGGAGTTATTTCTGTTTACCATCTTTTACCATCTAGCAAAATCCATCTAGTTTTTGCTTTTTTATTTTTTTAAAAAGATTTTATTTATTTAATAAATAAAGAGAGAAACACAGCTAGAGAGGGAACACAAGCAGAAGGAATGAGAGAAGGAGAAGCAGGCTTCCTGCTGAGCCGGGAGTCCAATGTGAGCAGGGCGCGGGATGCATGGTCACCTCCCGGACTTGGGCATCATGACCTGAACCTAAGGCAACCGCCTAACGACTGAGCCATCCAGGTGCCCCTAGTTTTTGCTGTGATGTAAGAGTAGGGTATTGTTAATTTCTTCAGTTTGTCTTTTCTCCCTCCCTCCTTTCCTTTCCTTCTTCTTCTCCTTCCTCTCCCTTCTTTTTAATTTAAGTGATCTTTACACCCATCATGGGGAACTCATGGCCCTGAGATTAAGAATCTGTTGCTTTATTGAATGAGCCAGTCCGGTGTGCCTATTCAGTATTTTCTTATTTAATTACTGGTGGTGTTTTCTCTTGATTTCTGAAATAGTACCTTCCTCCCCTGAATGTAGTACATTTTATATTGTTTGCCTTTTTTTTTTTTTTTAAGATTTTATTTATTTGACAGAGAGAAACACAGCCAGAGAGGGGACACAAGCAGGAGGAGTGAGAGAGGGAGAAGCAGGCTTCCCGCTGAGCAGGGAGCCCGACGTGGGGCTCGATCCCAGGTCTCTGGGTTCATGACCTGAGCCGAAGGCAGTCGCTCAACCAACTGAGCCACCCAGGCGCCCCTATTGTTTGCTTTTTTAATAAACTTTTTTGAGGGTATGTGGAAAGAGGATGGGTGTTTATATTTTACGTATTCCTGAATTTTGAATTTTAGCTCATTTACTAACTCAGTCTCCAAACTTCCTGAACTTCAGCTTCCTCTTTTGTAAATTAAGATGAACATTTAGTAGAATGGTTGTGTAGATTAAGTGGTAAACGTATTTAAGGTCCCTCATGCTGCTTGGCATGTGTACACAATGAATCTTAAGGCTCTTGGGTGCTTGCTCTTGACATGCCATGCCCCTCACTATTACTTTAAAAACTGTTCACTGAGTTAGTGTTTATATACAGAGGACAGATAGATATCATTGAAATGTACATGGAAATGTCAATGTTGGTGCTGAATATTATCTCTATTTGGATAAATGTCTTTCAGTATATTGGTGTAGCTAAATGTCAGAATGAAGTTAAGACTGTTGTATTACTAGTTCTGTGTATATCCGATTGTTCATGTAATGTATGTATATAAGTAACTGAGTATGTATGTGTGTGGGTATTAATTAGTAGATGTTGTAGCATATGTATAAAAGGAATCATGGCTCTTTAGTTTCTGAAGTGGGTTCTAGATTTCTGTTACCTGGAGGAAACTCCAAAGCTGCTCAGTGTTTTTAGACCAATAATCTAGCTTCACATTTCTTTGTGAATATTTCCCAACGTTGACTTTGATTTGATTTGAGAAATTTGTACGATGGTCATAAGTGAGGAAAAGATCACTGTACTATACTCCAGTTGTGGTGGAGTTCACATTGGGAGAATTTTTACTTCTTTATTTTTTGTTTGATGTGAGCTTCTTGCTCAGACTTAAAGGCCAGAGCTGCCTGCTTTAAGAAGTTTTGGAGCATAGAAGACTAGTTAGGTTAGCCTGCATATTTCTCAAGAAATATTTTTTGGGGGTCATAGTTATTATCACTTTGTTAGAGATGGAAAATATTTTTTTACTATTTCCAAATTAGGTATGCATTAATTTGGATAAAATGTAAAATCTGAATTTTACGTGAATTCATCCAAGTTCTTTCAAATTCATTCATTTTACATGAATGCATCCATCCTGAATGCATTCAAGTTCTTCTTTTTTTTTTTTTTAAATATTTTATTTATTTGACAGAGAGAAACACAGCCAGAGAGGGAACACAAGCAGGGGGAGTGAGAGAGGGAGAAGCATGCTTCCCGCGGAGCAGGGAGCCCGATGTGGGACTCGATCCTGGGTCTCCGGAGTCATGACTTGAGCTGAAGGCAGTCACTTAACCAACTGAGCCACCCAGGCGCCCCCCAAGTTCATTAAAAAAAATTTTTTTTTAAAGATTTAAAAAATTTATTTGAGAGGGAGAGTGAGAGGGAGTGAGCATGCACCCCCGCCAGCAGGGGGAGTGGCAGGGAGCCCCACTGTGGGGCTCCCTCCCAGGACGCTGGGATCAGGATCTGAGCCAAAGGCAGACGCTTAAGGGACTAAGCTACCCAGACGTGTCTGCATCTGAGTTCTTTACAAAAATTTAATTGGGCAGATCTCTTTGTGGACTTAGTACAAACTTTATGTTGTAGTTGACTGACTTTTAATGCTATGTGATGACCTGCCTTATGGCAGAGATTTGCAGTTTTATTTTTTTAAGATTTTATTTTTTAAAAATTTATTTGTTTGAAGTGGCAGAGGGAGCTCAGGAAAGGGAGAGTCTTTTTTTAAATCTTTTTTTCTTTTTGAAGATTTTATTTATTTATTTGACACACAGAGAGAGATCACAAGTAGGCTGAGAGGCAGGCAGAGAGAGGAAGAAGCAGGCTCCCTGCTGAGCAGGGAGCTCGATGTGGGCCTCCATCCTAGGACCCTGAGATCATGACTTGAGCCAAAGGCAGAGGCTTTTAACTCACTGAGTCACTGAGGCACCCCAGAGGGAGAGTCTTAAAAAGACTGTGTGCTGAGCATGGAGCCTGGCTCAGTCTCATGACCCTGAGATCATGACCTGAGCTGAAACCAAGAGTTGAACTCTTAACCCAGGTGCTCCTTATTTTATTTTATTTTATTTTTTATTTATTATTTTTTTAAAGACTTTATGTATTTCTTTGACAGAGAGAGAGATCACAAATAGGCAGAGAGGCAGGCAGAGAAAGAGGGGGAAGCAGGCTCTCCGCTGAGTGGAGAGCCTGATGTGGGACTTGATCCCAGGACCCTGAGATCATGACCTGAGCCGAAGGCAGAGGCTTAACTCTCTGAGCCACCCAGGCGTCCTTATTTTATTTTTAAGTAATCTCTGTTCCCAGTTTGGGTCTTGAACTCACAAATCTGAGATCAGGAGTCACAGTCCCTACCAACTGAACCAGCCACGTGCCCCAGTTTGCTGTTTTATTAGCAAAACATTTCCCATAATTAGAGTGAATTTATATTAAAATTAAAAAAATACTTTGTTTTTAAGATTCTCCAAATTTATCCTTTTTTTTTTTTTTTTTTTTTTACATTTACCTCTGAAGTTTTCCTATTATCTGTTCAAAGATAGTTTTGCCCTAGCAAGAATTTGTCTTAGTCTTTTACTAGTTTTAGAGTTACCGAGGGTCACTATAAGAGGTCAGCTTCTGGAGCGAAAGAGTTTGGACTTAAATCTTGGTTTTATTTGATCTTGAAATTCATCCCATAAAATGAGAATAATAATAGTGTCTACCCCAGAAGGTTCTTGTATATATATATGTACTCAAAGTATTTTTTATTGTGTTTTCATTCTTTTGTTAGCAGTGGCTATTTAAATAGTGCAGACATTTTTGCTGCAGATATGTTGTTGAAATGACAGTGTTCTTCCAGTTTTCCATGTATGTGGAAATGTGACTTGGTGAAATCTAATGGACATAATTATAATAACTCTCATATTATAGAAGAAATATAAACTAGGTAAGTTAATTGATTTTGGACTTGAAATTGTTAAAAGAGCAAAGTAATATGAAGAACTAGTTGATTCATATTTATTTATACATTTATTGAATATATGCTAGACTTGGCACAAAAGAATTAAGGCAATATTTTGGTCTTTGCTTGCTGATGTGTTTAGGTAAATCATTTTAGTGTAATGTATGAGTACTGTAATATAGATATGCAGCATGCTGTGTGAGTACAGAGAAATAGAGAAGACTTTGATTTATTTTGAAAGATGAGATAGTGGGAGGGAATGTTATAGGGATCATCATCTTAAGCTAGGGTACTTGCTTGTGTGGAGACATTTTAGTCTTTCAAAACATGGTGAATTCAAAGAACAGAGAGTAGTTTTTGAAGGAAACCAGTTGGAGTTTAGGATGTGTGAGGGTATGGTTAGAGTTGAAGCTGAGAGATAGGCAAAGACAAGATTGTAATATGTTTTGTTAAGAAATACTGACTTGAGGGGTGCCTGGGTGGCTCAGTGGGTTAAAGCCTCTGTCTTCAGCTCAGGTCATGATCTCAGGGTCTTGGGATGGAGGCCTGCATTGGGCTCTCTGCTCAGTAGGAAGACTGCTTCCTCCTCTCTCTCTGTCTGCGTCTCTTCCTACTGGTGATCTCTTTCTCTGTTAAATAAATAAATAAAATCTTAAAAACAACAACAACAACAAAACCTGACTTGAGCGTCTGGGTGGCTCAGTTGCTTTAAGCTTCTGCCTTCACCTCAGGTCATGATTCCACGGTTCATGATTCCCATGATTCCTGGGATCAAGCCCTGCATCAGGCTCCCCGCTCAATGGGGAGTTCGCTTCTCCCTCTCCCTCTGCCCCTCCTCCTGCTTGTGCACAGACTTTCTCTCAAATAAATAAATAAAATCTTAGGAAAAAAAAGAAATTTGACTTGATGTCAATGGTAGGGAGCCATTGTAGGTTATTACATAATCATATTTGTTTTTAGAGAAGTTTGAAACATATAGGTGTGAGAAGTGGTAAGGACTTTGTGTAAGTTCATTTGAATGGTAGTAACCATAATTTTTGGTGATTGTGAGGATGAGAGAGATGGATAAGGTGAAAAGTACTGATATGGGGGTTCTTACTTTGGGTAATTGGGTGAATGATATATATTAACTGAAATAAGTAATATAAGAAGGTGTGGTAAGTAGTTTTAGTTGGAGAAGTTGGGAGCAAGAGGGAGATAGTGACGTTGCTGTGTTAATTTTGAGGTTCTTTTTTTTTTTTTTTTTTTTAAGATTTTATTTATTTATTTGACAAGAGAAACACAGCCAGAGAGGGAACACAAGCAGGGGGAGTGAGAGAGGGAGAAGCAGGCTTCCCGCCGAGCAGGGAGCCCGATGTGGGACTCGATCCCGGGTCTCCGGGATCACGACCTGAGCCGAAGGCAGTCGCTCAACCAACTGAGCCACCCAGGCGCCCCAATTTTGAGGTTCTTGAAGGACATCCAAGTAGAGATGTCTAGAAGGCTTTGGAAATTAAGAGTTGAAACTTGAGAATTTGGTAACACAGATTGGGACTAACATTGGCAATTAGAGAGAAAGCTGAGCGTAGTGGTTAAGGATGTTGGTTCTGGAGCCAGGCTGCGTTTCAGTCCATGATTCACCACTTATTATCTGTGCCCTTAGGCAAGATGCGTAACTTCTCTCTGCACACCTGACTCACTGGGTTATTGGAAAGATTAAATAAACTGCTACATGTAGGTACTGCTTAATCCACCATAAGCATGCAATAAGTGTTACTTTTGGATTGATGTTCTTAATTATATAGTTCAATTCAACAAGTGTTTGTCTGTCATATGGGGATAATAAGATGAATTTAAAATCCGCCCTGCCGCCCAATTTGGAAAGCTTTTAGAAGAGGTGACATCTTGGCTCTTGAAAGAAAGGAGGTATTTCTCCTGTTCCAGGAGCAGAGGCATGAAACAGGTAGTATTTATTATAGCACATGGGTATTAGAGTGCTGAGGATCTTGGCTTTCCCTCTGACCCATGGCTAATATATTTTTCAGTGTAAGAACTCCGACTTTAAGGTAAAAATTTAGGGACCTGTTATTACAGGAGCTATGTTTTTAATGTCGGTTGGAAAAATACTGTGAAAGGCCACTACTTTAAAATAATTTTTATTTTATTAGACTTATTACTACACAATTTGAAAAATACTGCAGCACAGGGACAGGTGCCTGGGTAGCTCAGTTGGTTGAGCGGCTGACTCATGGTTTTAGTGCAGGTCATGATCTCATGGGTTGTGAGGTGGAGCCCCATGGCAGGTGTTAGAATGGGGCAAATAGGAATGTTTTCTTTGGGTGGGTGGGTGCCACGAATTTAAGTTATGATTGTAGTTCATGATTTGTTTCTGTACTTTGATTTATGAAGTATGTAGGAGAGAAGTAAGACTGGGGAGATGCATTGGACAATGTGTTCTTAGCCTTGGTTGCTCATTAGAATAATCAGGGGAACTTTAAAAAAATATCCTGCTTGGGTCCCAGTATTTTTTTTTTCTTTTTTAGATTTTATTTATTTATTTGAAAGAAAGACCACCCATGCACATGTGGGTGAGTGGGGTGAGCAGAGGTAGAGGGAGAGAGAGAATCTGAAGCAGACTCCATGTGGAGCAAGGAGACCCACATGGGGCTCTATCTCATGACCCCAAGGTCATGACCTGAGCCAAAATCAAGAGTAAGATGCTTAACTGACAGCCATTCAGGCATCCCTTGTGTCCCAGAATTCTGACTTAAGTGGTCTGCAGTGGAGCCCAAGCATACTTTTTTTTTGTTGTTTTTTTAAACAGAATGCCAGGTTATTCTAATGTGCTTCTAGGTTTAGAGGTTCAAACTTCATGAGTAAGTTTGTTTGATAAGTCTGGGATAAATGAGAGACAGTTTTCATTTGAATTGAATAGTATTCTATTTAGCCTTAATTTTGTGGAGAAGAAAAACCTCTGAGGTTAGTTTGCTACTAAAATCTACCTCATTGTGTGTGTGTGTGTGTTTTTTTTTTTAAAAGATTATTTATTTATTTATTTATTTGACAGAGAAACACAGCTAGAGAGGGACCACAAGCAGGGGGAATGAGAGAGGGAGAAGCAGGCTTCCCGCTGAGCAAGCAGCCAGATGCGGGGCTCCATCCCACGACTCTGGGATCATGACCTGAGCCAAAGGCAGAGGCTTAGTGACTGAGCTACCCAGGCACCCCCTCACTGTGTTTTAAATTGAATTGAATGACTAATGAAATATGCTTGTGAGCAGCAAGGGTGTATCAAGGACCATATTTCTGTTGCTTTCTGTTTTGTTCTTCTCTCTTGTAATTCAGTTTTGGTTGATGAACCATTTAAGTGCTCTGGTACTTATTCACCAAAATACCACTAAAGCCAAGGACAGTGATCTCATATGTGCAGGAGTAAGGTAGGGAAAAATGGGGCTATGAAGAGTAGAGATGGCTGGGTTATCTGTACCAGATCAACTGGTTTCATGCCTGAACTCTCTTTATTTCATATTGTGTTAACAAAGAAAACTGAGAATATTGTATTTTACCACATAGTTTAGTTTTAATACATTAAAAAGTTCTTCAAGATATAGAAGATGATTCATTTATTCAAAAACATTTATTGTGTGTCAACCACTGGTGATACGCTAGGTAACAAAGTCCTGGCTTTGCTAGAGCTCATGATTTGGTAGGAAGAGATGTATTTCACACACTCTATACCAAGCGGTGATAAATGCCGTAAGAAATTAGAGCTGCTATGAAGTGGTAATGGGCAAATTTGTGCTGTGAGGTCGTCTGGGAGGGTCGCTCCGAAGTGGTCCTTGAGCAAAGATCCCAGTGATGTGAGGAAACAGCAGGACCGGTATCCAGGGAAGTTTCTGTTCGCCTGTTATTGTAGTATGCCAAAACAGCTGGATGGATTTTCATCCTCTTTGGATGGAATTTGACTTGGGTTGACTTAAAACTTATGCTATGTGAGGAATGATGAAAGGCTTATGTGACTGCTGGTCCGGATATATGTGCCTTCTGTATTCAACAGAGAACATTAGTTTAAAATATGAGCTCCAAATAGAAATTCATGGGGTATGTGTTGCATATTATAGAATTGTATTGATTTATAGCTGAGTTTCTCATATGGACAACTTTGTGTAGCGACCGGAATTTGTGTATAGATGGTTAGGGTTATCTTGATCAAGGGAGTGACTGGGAGATTTAACTGTGACAAACTGAATAATATACGTGAAAATAGTCCCCAAAATTTCTTGCAAGGAGTAGGTCCTTAAAGATTGAGTCTCATCCATGGAAACATAATCACTAAAGAGTGATTATGTTCTTAAAACTTTCTCAGTTGATGTCAGATACTTAAGATTATAGTAAAATAGGTAGTTTGGTGGAACTTTAGGATAAAGTGAATAGAGAGAATTGGAACTTGGAACTCTTTCTCTCTCTCTTTTATTATTTTTAATTCTCTCTCTGTCTCTTTTATTATTATTTTTAATTCATGGGAGATAGAGGGAAAGAGAGGCAGAGGGAGAAGCAGGCTCCCTAAGGAGCAGGGCGCCCAATATGGGACTTGATCCCAGGATTTTGGGATCATGACCCGACCCGAAGGCAGATCCCTAACCATCTGAGCCAGCCAAGTGCCCTCTCTCTCTTTTTTTTAAAGATTTTATTTTTTAAGTGATCTTTATATCCAGTGTGGCATTGAAATCACGATTCTGAGATCATGAGCTCCATGCTCCACTGACTAATATAGCCAACCACCCTGGAACTTGAAATCCTTAAGTCTGTATTTTTTGAAGACCTAGTCTCATGCCTAGGCAGTTGTGGTTCTCTTATCTGGTTCTCTTACTGTCACATTGCATTTCACCATTTGTTACTTTTTTTTTTTTTTTTTTAATGGCCTAGTGCCTGAACTTTCCCAAACTTTCCTTGCTTTGCACTGAGTTTAGTTTCATAGGAATACTTGCTTTGGCTTTGAATAGTAATGTGTACTAACAACTTTTGTTAGGTGATTTTATTTTTGGTTACTTTATATTTTAAAAGCATTGTAAGAACACTAATTTTGTACACTATTGACTTTGATATTTTTATAGACTGTGTTTCAGTAGAGTATTTTAAGCATTGAACTCTGATATTATCTCTGTGGAAATAGAATTTTTTAGTTTGTCCTTCCAGTTTGCAAAGATGATGTAATTCAGATCATATTTTTGCAAGTTTTGTAGGGATGCACATGGATAGTGCCTTGATAAAGAATTGACTCTTTTGGGGGCGCCTGGGTGGCTCAGTTGGTTAATAAGTGACTGCCTTCGGCTCAGGTCATGATCCCGGAGACCCGGGATCGAGTCCCACATCGGGCTTCCTGCCACGCGGGAAGCCTGCTTCTTCCTCTCTCACTCCCCCTGCTTGTGTTCCCACTCTGACTGTGTTTCTCTCTGTCAAAGAAATAAAATCTTTAAAAAAAAAAAAAAAAAAAAGAGTGGACTCTTTTGGGCGCCTGGGTGGCTCAGTGAGTTAAAGCCTCTGCCTTGGGTGCCTGGGTGGCTTAGTGACTTAAAGCTTCTGCTTTTGGCTCAGGTCATGATGTCAGGGTCCTGGGGTCGAGGCCCGCATCGGGCTCTCTGCTCAGTGGGGAGCCTGCTTCCTCCTCTCTCTCTGCCTGCCTCTCTGCCTACTTGTGATCTCTCTCTCTGTCAAATAAATAAATAAATAAATAAATAAATAAATAAATAAATAAATAAAATCTTTAAAAAAAAAAAAAAAGCCTCTGCTTTCAGCTCAGGTCGTGATCTCAGGATCCTGAGATCGGAGCCCGCATCGGGCTCTCTGCTCAGTAGGGATCCTGCTTTTTCCTCTCTCTCTGCCTACTTGTGATCTCTCTGCCAAATAAATAAAAAAAAATTTGACTGACTTTCTTTTTTTTTTTTTTTTTAAAGATTTTGTTTATTTATTTGACAGAGAGATAGACAGTGAGAGAGGGAACACAAGCAGGGGGAGTGAGAGAGGGAGAAGCAGGCTTCCCGCCGAGCAGGAAGCCCGATGTGGGGCTCGATCCCGGGTCTCCGGGATCATGGATCATGACCTGAGCCGAAGGCAGTGGCTTAACCAACTGAGCCACCCAGGCGCCGCCGAACTTTAACCTTCTTGACAACAAAAACCAAACAACCCAATTAAAGAGTGAGCAAAATACTTGACTATATCTTTCTTCAGAGAAAAAATACACATGGCCGAAAAGCCCATGAAAAGATGCTAAACATAACTAATATTTTGGGAAATATAAGTTAAAACCGCTAATATTTTGGGAAATATAAATATAAATTGCTACCTGTTAAAGTGATTATCATTAAAAATAATAATAAGTGTTGGCAAGGATGTGGAGAATTGGAACCCTTATATTGTACTCTCTTAGTGGGAATATAAAATACTGCAGTTGTTATGGAAACAGTATGGTGTTTCCTCAGTTGAAAATAAAATTACTGTGTGATATCACAATTCCACATCTTGGTATATACCCCAAAGAATTGAAAGCAGGGTCTTGAAAAATACTGTACACTGTGTTCATAGTGGTCTTATTCCCAATAGTCAAAAGTAGAAGCTACCCAAGTGTCCTTTGATGGATATATGGATAAATAAAATACGGTGTGTGTGTGTGTGTGTGTATACACACAATGAAATATTAGCCTTAAAAAGGAAGTTTTGACGCTGCAGTGTGGGTGAACTGAAGACATAATGCCTATTGAAATAAGCCCATCACAAAAGGACAAATACTGTATGACTCCACTTATATGAGGTACTTAGTAATAGTCAGTTTCGTAGAGATAGAATAGGGATTGCTGGGCATTGGGGGATATGGAGATGGGAGGGAGGAGTTAGTGCCTAATGGTTATAGAGCTCAAGTTTTGCATGCTTTGCACCATCCATTCTGTGGATGGATGGTGATGATGGTTGCAGAGCAGTGTGAATGTACTTAATGCCACTCATCTGCACACTTAAAAATATTAAAATGCTAAACTTTATTATGTTGATTTACCACAATTAAAAATAATTTAAAGGATCAAATAGCCATGTTTATTTGGGTCTATCTCAGGATTCTTTTCTGTTCCGCAGATCTACATGTCTATCCATTTGCCACTATTATATTTTCTTGTGGTACTGTAAGTTTTATAGTAGGCTTTAAAACACATAGTGTGATTTGTCCAACTTTATTCTTTATCAAAATTGTTTTAGTTATTCCAATTCTTTTGTCTTTTCAAATTTTATTGTATTTTTTAAAGAAGATTTTATTTAAGACAAAGCAAGAGGGAGGGAGAGAGAGTATGAGCAGGGATGGGCATAGGGAGAAGGAGAAGCAGACTCCCCACTGAGCAGAGAGCCCAACATATGGTGCTTCATCCCAGGGCTCGCAATCATGACCTGAGCTGAAGGCAGACGCTTAACTGACTGAGCCACCCATTGTGGAGCCCAACATGGGGCTTGAACTCACAACTCCAAGATCAAGAACTTAGTGGAGATCAAGAGTGAGAGGCTTAACCGATTGAGCCACTCTGGCACCTCTCCTGCTGGGATTTTGGTTGAAATTGCATCAAATCTCTAGAGCAATTTGGGAACACTGACATCTTTACTATATTGACTCTTCCAGTCCCTAACTATGGTTTCATTTAGGTCTTTGATTTCGTACTTTTCAGCATGCATATTCTGCATACTCTTTGTATATATCTAAGTATTTTGTTATTTTTTTTTAAAGATTTTATTTTTTTGAGAGAGAGAGAGTGAGTGAGAGAGAACATGAAAGGGTAGAAGGTCAGGGGGAGAAGCAGGATCTCCGTGGAACTGGGAGCCCCATGCGGGACTTGATCCTGGGACTCTAGGATCATGACCTGAACCAAAGGCAGGGGTTTAACCAACTGAGCCACCCAGGTGCCCCTATTTTGTTATATATTTTTTTAAATATTTTATTTATTTATTTGACAGTGAGAGCACAAGCAAGGGGGAATGGCAGGCAGAGGGAGAGGAAGAAGTAGTATCCTCCTGCTGAGCAAGGAGCCCAATCTGTGGCTCAGTCCCAGGGCTCTGGGATCATGATCTGAGCCCAAGGCAGGTTCTTTACCAACAGAGCCACCAGGCGCCCTTATTTTTGTTTTAAAATCTATCATAAATTGTTTTTGGTAGATTTAATCTTCATATTTTTACTATATTGAAGTAGATTAATTTTTATGTATTGATTTTATTTATTATAACGTTGCTAAACTCATTTATTAGCTCTAGGAGTTTTGTTTTTGTTTTTAGGGTTTTTTTTTTTTTTAAGATTTTTTTTTTTTAATTTATTTGACAGAGAGAAACACAGCCAGAGAGGGAACACAAGCAGGGGAAGTGAGAGAGGGAGAAGCAGGCCTCCCGCCGAGCAGGGAGCCCGATGTGGGACTCTGGGATCATGACCTGAGCCGAAGGCAGTCACCCAACCAACTGAGCCACCCAGGCGCCCTGTTTTTAGGTTTTCTATATAGGTTAGTCATGTTTGTGAATAGGGACATTTTAATTTGTTCCTTTCTAATCTTCATGGCATTTAAATCTTTCTCATTTCTTATTGCAGTGTCTAGATTTTCCAGTATGATACCAAAGAGTGGTTAGAGTGTGTCCTTGCATTGTTCTTGATTTTAGGAGGGAAGTATTCAGTGTTTTATCATTAATTATGTTGGTAGTGGTAGGATTTTTGTAGCTGTCCATTAGGTTGAGCAAATACCTTTTCATTTCTAATTTGCTGAGTTTTTTTTTTTTAATCTTGAAAGGATGTTATATTTTGCCAAATGTATCTATTTGTGTAGGTTTTCTTCTTTAAGCTGTAATATGGTAGCTTGTATTGATTGATTCTTGAATACTGAATCAATTTAGTATTCCTGGTATAACTCTACTTCCTGGTGTGTTATCTTTTTATATTTGCTAAGTTCCATTTGCTTTTATTTTATGGAGGGTGTTTGCATCGATATGCATGAGGGTTAATGGTACATAGTTTTTTTTTTTTTGGTACTTTTTCTAGACTTGGCATCAGGTTAATGCTGGTTTCATAAAATGAGTTTGAAAGTATTCCCACTTCGCTTTCTTGGAGAAGAATTGTATAGAGTTGGTGTTACCTACTTAAATGTTTGATAAAATTCTGCAATAAAGTCAGGTAGGCCTGGAGGTTTCTTTGGAATATTTCTAATTATGAATTTAGTTTCTTTAATTCAGATGGTCTGTTTCATACCAGAAGTTTTGGTACTTCGTGGTTTCAAGCAATTGATATTTCACCTCTACCTTCAAATTTGTATGTGTAGGTCTGTCTTTATTACTCCCCAGTTATCTTTTTAAGTTTGTAGTATCATGTTTATTTTGACAGCCTGAGTTTTCAGATTTATTTATTTTGCCTATCTGAACTGTCAAATTGATGCACATATTGTTGTTCATAGTATTTTCTTATTACCTTTTAATGTCTGCAGGATCTGTAGTGTATTTTCTCTTTCATTCTTGATGTTATAGGTAATTTTTGTCTTTTTTCTTTGCTAGCCTCACCGAGAGATTTACCATTTTTTTAAAGGTTTTTATTTATTTATTTGACAGAAAGAAACGCATCCAGAGAGGGAACACAAGCAGTGGGGGAGTGAAAGAGGGAGAAGCAGGCTTCCTGCCAAGCAGGGAACCTAATGCTGGGCTTGATCCCACCACTCCGGGATCATGACCTGAGCCGAAGGTCAGATCACTTAACAACTGAGCCGCCCAGGCGCCCCAAGATTTACCAATTTTACTGATCTTTTCAAAGAACACTTTTTTGCTTGCGTTGATTTTTTTCTTTTTTGTATTTTAATTTTCATTGATTCCTGCTCCTGTCATTATTTTCTTTTGCTTGTTGTATATTTATTTTGCTTTTCTTTTTCTAGTTTATTTTTATTTTCTAGTTTTAGATTTTATTTACTTGAGAGAGAGAGCATGAGAAGAGGGAGCCCAGTGTGGGACTTGAACCTGGGGCTCTAGGATCATGACCTGAGCTGCAGGTAGTCAGTTGCTTTAACCAACTGAGCCACCCAGGCACTCTTTTTCTAGGTTTTTTGTTTTTTTTTAAATAGGAAGCTTAGATTATTGATTTGAGACCTTCTTCCCCACTCCAGTATAAGAATTTAGTTCCTACATATTTCATTCTAAGCAGTGCTTTATTTGCATATGATACATTTTGATATATTTTCATTTTCATTCCAGTTAAAATATTTTCTGAATTACCTGAAACTTGTTTATTGACATGTGGATTATTTAGAAGTATGTTGTTTATTTTCCAAGTATTTCCTCTTATATTTCAGTTACTGATTTCTACTTAAATACATTATAGTCAGAGAACATTCTCCTAATTTCACTTCTTTTATATTTGTTAAGGTCTGTGTTATGACCCAGGATATGATCTGTCTTGGTGAATGTTCTGTGTACATTGAAAATAATGTGTATTCTGCTTTTGATAGGTGGAATATTTAAAAATCTTATTCATTGATGGTGGTGTTCAGTTTCTCTGTATTGTTGCTGGGTTTTTTATCTACTAGTTCTGTTAGAGTTCTGTTGGAGAGTAGTGTTGAAGCCTCCAGCTATCATTTGGATGCCTGTTTCTTCTCAGTTCCGTTAATTTTTGCTGTATGTGATTTTTTTTTTTTTAATTTAAAGGGGGGAGGGACAAAGGAAGAGGAAGAAAGAGAGTCTTAAGGACCCTAAGATTATGATCTGAGCCGATATTAAGAGTCGGAGGGCTTACCTGACTGAGCCATCAGTCAGGAGAGGGAGAGAGATTCTGAAGCAGACTCCACACTGAGTGTGCAGCCCCCTTAATGGGGCTCAATCCCACCACCGTGAGATCATGACCTGAGCTGAAACCAAGAGTCACATGCTCAACTAACTGGGCTACCCAGGTGCCTGTAATTTTTTTTTCATGGATCCCAGTATGGGGCTTGAAATCACAACCCTGAGATCATGACCCCAGATGAAATCAAGAGTTGCATGCTGAGGCACCAGGCGCCCCATATTTTTTGTATTTTTAAGTAATCTCTACACCTAAGGTGGTGCTTGAGCTTAAAACCCTGAGCTCAAGAGTCACACTACCGAATGAACCAGCCAGTTTCCTCCTTACTTTTATCCTCTTAGAAGGGTAAAAGTTTCTTATAGATATCATAGAATTAGATTGTATATGTGTTTTTCAGTTCATTCTGACAATTGGTCTTTTAACTGGCACATATAGACTATTTATATTTAATGTAATTGTTGATATTTTTAATTCTGTTTTATTTATTTCCTCTCATTTCTTATTTCTTCTCCGTTTCTTATGGTTATTTGATTTTTTAAAAAAATATTTGTTTATTTGACAGAGAGAGAGAGAGAGGCAGAGGGAGAGTGGGTGAATACAAGCAGGGAGAGAGCAGCAGAGGGAGAGGGAGAAGCAGGGTCTCCACTGAGCAGAGAGCCCCATGTAGGGCTCCATCCCAGGCCCCTGGGATCATGACCTGAGCCAAAGGCAGCTGCTTAACAACTGAGCCACCCAGGCACCCCTGATTTTATTTTTAAAATAGATTGTTCCCAGTATGCATAGGGCTTGAACTCACAAGCTCTTGATCAAGAGTTGCATGCTCCCGACTGAGCCCCTCAGGTGTCCCTTTTTAGTTGATATTTTTAATTATTTTAACTTTTTTTTTTTTTTACTGTAATTACGTGTATATGTTTTTTGTAGTTACTTGAGGGATTGCAGTGTGTACTTTTCACAGTGTATTGAAAATCAGTGCTTTACTACTTTAAGTGGAATATAGTAACCTTTTTACTATATTGTGCTCTCCCCTCTTTTAAAAGTTAGTTTACTTGTTTATTATATCTACATACATTAGAAACCCTCTCAGACAATGTAATAAGTTTTGCTTTCAGTTGTCAAAATATATTTTAAAGAACTGAGGCAAAGAAATCATTGGTTATATTTACCATTTCTGTTGGTCTTCCCTCATTTCTGATACTTTTAAGTTTTCTGAAATGACTTTCTTGTATTTGATGAACAACTTTTGCAGTTGTTTTTGAGTACTTTGCTGTCAAAATTTCTCTTTAGTAGTCCTTCACCCAAGAATGTATTACACCTTCATTTCTGATGGATATTTTTGTCGATGGAGAATTTCTTGTTCTCTAGTACTTAAAAAAATGGTGTACTTCCTAATTAACCCTTTGATTTTTAATGTAAATGTTTTTATTGTATTATTCTTTCCTTGTAAATAACGTGTCCTTTTTGTCTCTTTGCTTTTAAGATTTTTCTTTGTTAGTTTTCAGAAACTTAGTGTCTGGTTGTGAATTTTAACCTGTTTTGTGAAGTTTTCCCTTCCCAGAAAGAATATCTGCACTAATGCAAATCATTAGGGGTCTGCAAACTGTTGTAGGTCTCAGGCTATCTCCTAACTTTATAAATAAAATGTTACTGGCACCTATCCACACCCATTTATTTACATGTTGGCTATGGCTGCCTTTGAGCTATAGTGGCAGAGGTGAGTAATTGTGAGAGAGACTATTTATCTTGTGAACCCTAAAATATTTACTATCTGACTCTTTTCATAAGAAGTTTGGTGATTTCTCTTGTAGATGGAGGAATTTGAGTTTTTCCCCTATTAAAAGTTCCTGCTTAATTTTTTTTTAAAACTTTATCCATGTAGTCACGCTACAGGGCGCCTGGGTGGCTCAGTGGGTTAAAGCCTCTGCTTTTGGCTCAGGTCTTGATCTCAGAGTCCTGGGATCGAGACTGCATCGGGCTCTCTGCTCAGCAGGGAGCTCGATTCCTCCTCTCTCTGTGCCTGCCTCTCTGCCTACTTGTGATCTCTCTGTCAAATAAAATCTTTTTTTTAAAAAAGTCACTTTACAAAGAACTTTTTTAAATTATTTTTATCTTTTTAAAATATTTATTTATTTATTTGAGAGAGAGAAACACAGCTAGAGAGGGAACACAAGCAGGGGGAGTGAGAGAGGGAGAAGCAGGCTTCCCATGGAGCAGGAAGCCCGATGTGGGGCTTGATCCCGGGTCTCTGGGATCATGACCTGTTTTCTTCATCTCTTTTATTTCTGTGCTTACAATGGTTATTATGACTAAAAATAAATGTTGAATTTTTCTGATTGGGAGCCCTGTGGGTTTTTGTTGTTCTTCTTTTGCTGTGCAAACACTCAAGTCTGGGTCAGACTTAAACGCACATGGATTTTGTTTTTAAGTGAAATTAGAGGATTTCTGTCCTGTCTTGTCGCTTCCTACATAAGAGAACACTTGCTCAAACATGTAAGAAGTTGGAAAGTTCCCAAAATATTCTTTGTTCATTGCAAGATACTTTTCTTGCACAGAAATATAGGATTTTTTTTTTTTTTTAGATTTTATTTTAAATAATCTCTTTACCCAATATGGGGCTCAGACTCACAACCCTGAGATCAAGAGTTTCATGCTCTACTAACTGAGTCAGCCACACACCCCATGTAGGACTTTTCTAGGGGCAGATGAGTAAATCTCATCTTGCATACTGTCAGGGTATATTAACAAAGCTTTCCTCTCAAAAAGAAAGTCTTCAGGCTGAGTAAAAAATTGGTAGAAAGGGTCTGTAGTGGGTTAAATAATCTTCCCTCAAAATTCATGTCCACATGGAACCTCAGACTGTGACCTTATTTGGAAATAAGGTCTTTGCAGATATAGTTAAGATGAGGTTTACAAGCTAGAAGATTCTTCAAGAGGGTATGGCTGATAATACCATATTTTCTTCCCTTTGTGCAGTATAGCCCTCTGCTTGTGGGTGATATTCCCTAAGTAAGGCAAAAACTGGGAATGAACTCACTAATGAATATGGTCTTACTGCATGCTGCTATACTGACCTGAAGAAACTGCCAACAAGACTGCTTGATCACTGTGCATTACTTTGAGTGCTAGTATTGAATAGTGTATAAGAAGTTGTAAAAACAGTGTTGACTTTTTTTCAGTCAAGATCTCTTGAGGAATCTCTAGTGGCATGATATGGATAGAATTGTCTAGGATTGCATGGAAACCCATTTGAAAACTGGTGGGTGTACCTCTCTTGGGAACTTTTAACAAAATTACAATTTCTATAACTTCTTACTTAAATGCACACTTGAAACAGTAAAGCAGAATTTGTTTGTTTTTAAAAATTTTATAATTATGTGTGGGGGCGGGGCACATATTGGAAATCTCAATGCCTTCTATTCAGTTTTGCTAGAAGCCTAAAATTGTTAAAAAATTAATAGTTTTTTTGATTTTTGTTTTTTTAAAGATTTATTTGTTAGATGTTTTGTGAACAAGAGTAGAAGGAAGGGCAGTGGGAGGGGAAAATCTCAGGTAGACTCCCGGCTGAGCTCTTAGCAGGATGCTGGGCTCTATCTCATGACCCTGAGATCAAAACAGCTGAAACCAAGAATCAGATGCTCAGCCACGATACCCAGCCGCCCCATAAAGAACAGTCCTTAAAAATATTTATAGTTAGTAAGTTTTGGAGTTTTGAAACAATTTTTGCAAGTTCTTGTATTATACAGTTTTACTCTGAGTTCTATAATCTGTGTTTCTTGTGGTTTTACCTAGATATTAGAAGTGCTAGGTAAATATTCCTGTTTTATTATATTACAGAGCTTTATTTTCCTATATACTAACATATATTTCAAACCTGCAGTTCTGAGACTGAAATATAGATTTTTGTTTTGTTTTATGTAGATAATGAATTAGTTCTTGATCAGTTTTGTAATGCCTCCAGGCTGGCTGTTAAGAGTCCAAAGAGCTATAATAATCTGAGATTAAGAATACCAGCCTATGGGGCTCCTGGGTGGCTCAGTTGGTTAAGCCACTGCCTTTGGCTCAGGTTATGGTCCCCGTGGCCTGGGATCGAGTTCTGCATCAGGCTCCCAGTTCTGCGGGGAGCCTGCTTCTAACGTCTGACCTTCTCCCTTTTCATGCTGTCTCTCACTTTGTCTCTCAAATAAACAAATAAAAGTCTTATAAAAAAATCATTAAAAGAAAAAGAATACCAACGCCAAAGTGCCTGGGTGGCTCAGTTGATAAGTGTCTGCCTTTGGCTCAGGTCATGATCCCAGGGTCCTGGGATCAAGCCCCACATCAGGCTTCTTGCTCAGTGGGAAACCTGCTTCTCCCTTTTTTTCTGCCCTTGCTTGTATTCCCTTTCTCAGTCTCTCTCTCTCTGTCAAATAAATAAATAAAATCTTAAAAAAGAATACCAACCCAATATTTATTGGTTATAACATATTTTACAGTTGATCTAGAGATTGAGAACAGGACTCTGATTTATTTCCATTTTTCTGCTTTTGTATCATTAAGTAGTAGCAGAGTTAGTTACTGGGATGTTCTGTATAGTTGTATTGGGAGTTTAGGATGAGGTATACTGGCAGCAGGATTACTTGCCCACAGGGATTTATCTTTTCTAATGGAATATAATTTCACAATTGATCATTCTTTAAAGGCTTCTTACTGAGACTCTCTATTTGTGGCAGAAACACTTAACATCAATCTCCTTATAAGTCTGTACTTTTAAGTGCAGAAACTGATGTTATCTTAAAATTTTTTTTTTTTTTTTTGGGTATTCAAAACCTCTTGCCTGTTACTGTTTTTTAGAAGACTTGAAATTCCACTCTGACTTACTCTAAGAAATTTTATGGTTCATGTATTCACTGACTTTCTGCATTCAAATTTTCTTCCAGTACTAACTCAGAAACTTTAGGGAACGTTGATCTTCAGCTGTAGTTGGCTGTGTTTTCTTAGTGGGGATTGAATTAGAGGCTTTACTATTTCTCTTAACGTAGGTTATAAACATTTTTCATATTTTATTATAGATATAAAATCCCTCAACAACTTTTGTGGTAATTACCTAGAAATGGGCTATACTGACTTTATGCTTACTGAATTTTGCAAAAAATGACAAATACTGAATATTTAAAACCTTTGTTCTGAATATTTTAATTATGAAATGGTATAAAGAACTTTCCTCTACCCTCTACCTAGTTCTGCCAGTTTTAATTTTAAATACTTTACCACATTTGCTTATCATTCACATACATATATACACATACTACTTTTGCTCTGGTTGCCATATATCATGCCCCTTTACCCTTTACTATTTCTGTGTTTATTTATTTATTATTTGTTTTAAGATTTTATTTATTTATTGACAGAGAGAGACATCACAAGCAGGCAGAGAGAGAGAGGAGGAAGCAGGCTCCCTGCTGAGCAGAGAGTCTGAAGGCAGAGGCTTTAACCCACTGAGCCACCCAGGCACCCTGTGTTTGTTCATTTTTTTTTTTAAAGTTTTATGTATTTAAGTAATCTTGCACGTAATGTGGGGCTCAAACTCAAGACCCCGAGATCAAGAGTCCCAGGATTTTCCAACTGAGCCAGCCAGGTGCCCCTGTTTATTTCTAATAACAATTATATTCATATTCTCTTTCTCTCTCTCTCTCTCTCTCTCTCTCTCTCTCTCTCTCTCTCTCTCTTAAAGATTTATTTATTTGAAAGAAAGAGAGGGAAATAGAGCAGGGGAGACACAGTGGGGAGAGAATCCTGAAGCAGATTTCCTGCTGAGCACGGAGCCTGACAAAGGCTTGATTGATCCCAAGACCCCAAGATCATGATCTGTGCTGAAACCAAGGGTTGGCCACTCAGTTGACTGAGCCACCCAGGTGCCCCTAAATTCTCTTTTGTAATAGCTCTAAAGTTGTCAAGTTCTGACAGTTTCATAATAATACTTTACCTGATCTATAGTACATATTACAAATTTATCAGTTGTTCTAATAATGTCTTTCATTTTTAAATCTTAAGTGTTAAATTTTTGTTCTTTTAACAGCTAAACCAGGTGGACAGGTGAAATGTCAGTATATATCTGCGGTGGATAAAGTTATATTTGTGGATGATTATGCAGTAGGGTGTAGGAAGGACCTTAATGGAATCTTGTTGTTAGACACTGCTCTGCAAACTCCAGTTTCAAAGCAGGATGATGTGGTTCAGCTTGAATTACCTGTTACAGAGGTAAGTTGAAATAAATCAGTGTACTTTTCCACTTAATGTAATCTCAGATCTATTAGCTGTTAAATTAGGTTGTCCTTTGAGGACATTATATATGTACCCCTGGTTTTTTTTTTTTAATATGTACCCTTATAAAGACCGAATTGACTTACTGATCACAATTTTTAATTCCTCTTTATAATTAATTGATGCTTATCAAAGTGGTATTTAAGTGTGAACTATGCTGGTTAAACTATAACAGAGACACTAAAATACAGTGGCTTAAACAATATAGTTTTTTCAGTAACAGTGAAGGACTTAAGTGTAGGGGTAACTTTGCTTACCTCAACACTTAGCTTCCATCTCGTGAATTCATGACATCTGTTCCAGGTCTCATTAGTATTTCCCAGTCATAGCGAAAGGTTATATAGGACATAGAAAGGACATAGCGAAAGGTTATATAGGACATATATAGGACATAGAAAGGACATAGCCAAAGTCCAGGGGAGCACACTGGTATGACCCTTCCTTCCCTCTCTCCCTTTGTTTTTCTCTTGTCTTCTCTCCTCTCCTTCTCTTCCACTTTCCTTCTCTCCTTCATTTCTTCTTGCCCTTTCACATACTCTCATATACACCCTTTTCATGTTCATCCCATTGGCCAGAATTTAGTCACATGGTCACATAAGCTAAGAAGACATGGAAAGAGGTAGTTCTTTCTTTCTTTCTTTCTTTCTTTTTTTAAGATTTTATTTATTAAATTGACAGAGAAACACAGCTAGAGAGGGATCACAAGCAGGGGGAGTGAGAGAGGGAGAAGCAGGCTTCCCTTCCAGCAGGGAGCCCGATGCGGGGATCGAATCCAGGACTCCGGGATCATGACCTGAGCTGAGGCAGATGCATAATGACTAAGCCAGCCAGGCATCTCTAGTGCTTCTTTTTTAAATATTAGATGGAAGGGAGGAATGAATATTAGTGGACAACCAATAATCTTTGCTATCTGTATCATGTCTTTTAACAATCCCAGTTTAAAATTGTAGTCATACATATGTTTCTGTAGTGTTACATATTCATTACTTAATTTGTAGGTCCACCCTAATTTAAATTCTTCACCTGTGCATTGATGTTCATATGGTGTAATTTGAAAGTACATTTTTTTAAGTTACTGGGTTTTAAATCAATCTTAAGTAAAATATGAACGATTTTAATGCTGTGTTTCCCAGTAAAGTGAGATACCATTTTTGTCTTCATACCAAGTTGGTAATTATGATTTTTTTTGTGTTTTGTGGTATGATTAGTTGATAAAAGTGGAATAGCATATTTCCCATTTTTAGGGCATGAAAATTGTCACTGGGTAAATATCAAGTGCAGTATAAATGTTTTTATTCTCTTTTTAGTAGGCTATTTTAGAAAAAGGATACCAACATAGATCTACTTAGGTTTCACATTTAATGCCATAACACAGTTGTTTGTCACATTATTGTTGAAAGTATGTTGCTGTAAGTTTGAGTTTTGAAAAGAGTAGCCCTCTTTTTGTCATCAGAATATTTCAATCTGGGTCATGTCTGAAATTTTTGTATAGAGAGTTAATTACTTTTAGTTGTATAGAACAATTTTTCCTCCTAATTTGAGGAATTTATACTAGCTGATAATAAGGCTGCTCTTCTAATAAAGGATATGGATGTACACACACACACACACACACACACACACACACACACACACACATACTTTTTTCTGTGATGAAAGATGGTATCAAACTGTTTAGGTTTTACAAAGAACTAGAGAATTACAATAACATATTGAAATATTTATGATGAAATGGATCCTAAAATCAGTATTTTTGGTACTCTACCATTTACCAGACTTCCATCACCTCCTCTAGCTTGTTGGCAGTTAACATCTGATGCTGATTTTCTATGTACCTAAATAATTACAACTCTTATTTGCATAATATTGTTTGTAGACCTTCCACCATCCCAGACATCCTTTACTACACACAATAGTTTGTCATTCTTTTTACTTAAGTATGGAGTCCTAGGTTTGGTTGGATCAGTGTAGATGTATTCTTTTCCATATGTCAACCATTTGTTTGTGTTAAGGTAGTTCTTTTTGAATATTTGGGTAACAGCACAGAGGGCTTTTTTATATTATCTGTTGACTTAGTGAATGTTCCCTCTTACAGTTTTATATAGATTGAGCATTTAAAGCTCATTGAAGGATTTCACATTTATCTCTTTAAAATTTTGCTTTAAAATTTTATCTATCTCTTTAAAATTTTGCTTTTAATTTTTGTTCATGGTGTCAGCTTATTCTTGGTTTATAATAGCTTCTATGTATTGAAACTTTACTCTGTGGTACTACACTGAATACATTGCTTTAATTCATTTAATTTTATAATAGCCCTTTAAATCAATACATGATTTCATGTGATTTAGTTTGTTTAAAAAAGTAAAAGTAGTAAACTTTAGTTATAGTACCTCTCAGAATCATTACAAATTAAAGTATTTGAATAAGGATCTGAATGTAACACTTTTTTTGGTTGAATTTAATTTTCTGTGATCATCTTTTTATTTAGGCACAACAGCTCTTATCAGCATGTTTAGAAAAGGTAGATATTTCTAGTACGGAAGGTTATGATTTGTTCATCACACAGCTCAAAGATGGTTTAAAAAATACATCCCATGAGACTGCAGCCAACCACAAAGTTGCTAAGGTAAGAAGTTTTAAAAAAAAAAAATTACCTTGTTTGGATTGTAAGAGAAAGAACACCTCCATACTTTCATCTTTCCCCTACTCTCCACATAACCTTGAAATGTTCCAGTTCTAGATTTTTCTCTCTTTTAGGGAGCAAAATATGTTTGTAAGTCACCTAAAAGTTGAAACTATTTTTGCTGATGTCTAAATTCAGTTTGTGAGAACTATTTTGCTTACTTTGTTCCTAAAGCTTCTGTGCTTGGTAGCTCTATATTGGTTGAGAGGCTGATGAAAGAGACTTTGTTTTTAGGTGATGAGTTTCAGTGAGAAATGGAATATGTCTTTGGAAACTGGGCTATATGGGCTTTCGTTGAAATAATTTTTTGTTAGGCACGACTAGGATGTTTGTGTGAGATGGTGCTTTGAATTAAATTCTTGGATATGTTTTACTGATTTTTCTTTCTTTTCTAAGTTGGCAAGTGTAATAGATATGAAATTTCTATACCAAAAGGTATAAGGTAGAAGCTAAAAACCATTTTCGTAAAAATAATTGTTACATTTATAAGTATCTTTTTTCTTAAGTACAGTTATAACTGTTCTAAAATGTGATGTACTGTCATCTGTTCTGGCTGCTCTTAACAGAATACCACTGAGTGGGTAGCTTCTATACAATAGAAATTTACTACTCACAGGTCTGAGGGCAGGGAAGCCCAAGATCAGGGTGCCCCATGGCTGCCTTCTGGTGAAGTCCTTCCTCCCAGTTCATACTTGCCTTCTTCTTACTGTGTCCTGACATGATGGAAAGGTCAGGTGATCTTTCTGGATCCTCTTTTATAAAGGCGTTCATTCCATTCAGAGGGTTCTAGTCTCATGACTAAAGTACCTCCCCAAAGCCCTACCAACTAATACTGTCACTTTTGGGGGTTAAGATTTCAACAGATGAGTTGGGGGATAAGGGGACATGCACACATTCAGACTCTACCATAAAGCTTGCTTTTTTTTTCCCACTCAAGAATGTAACTTTGAGTATCTTTCATATTACTCCTCAGATCAGCTGCATCCTTCCTAATATTGAATTTTTTAATATAGATTTACCATGATATTACTAACTTTTATTCCATTGATGGAACATTTTATTTAGTAAAACAGAAACCATACTATGCATTCCAACAAAGAGAATTTTTCTTAAGGAATTGATTTTAACGTGTGTTTGAGAACTGAAGAAGTGGAAAGGAAGCTCTGAGGAAGCATACAGAGAGTAACCCTGGGAAGCAGCTGTCACCTAGGTTTGAAGGAAAGAGCTTAAGGTGGTCAGTACCCACAAACTTAGAGAATAGGCTCTGTGGATCTGGGATCCCACGCTTCTCAGCAGAGGTGCTGTCCAGCTGGTACCTCAGGAGCTTGGGAATCGGAGCTTGAGGAGCTGAGACACGGATCTCTGAAGAGAGGTGCTGTTTGGCTGGTGTACCACCTCTTAGGAGCTCGGTGAGACTGGTTCTGGGAATGCTAAGTAAACAAAACACGAAACAGTAGAAGAACCAACTGCTGCCACCAGATCCTGTGCTGATTCAGCATTGACAACTGTGACAAGTAATAGCCTGGGGAAGTCTTTTCCACCCTTATCATGCCTTCCAGTTTCCATCCCGTATTCCTTTTGTCAGGAAACTGGCAGTGAAAGAAGAAATGCAGTTTGCAGAGTCCCAGCCTTAAGATGATAGGGAAGAGAAGTAAAGGGTCAGTTTGGAACTGAAAGGTAGTAGTTTTGTAACTGGCCCAGTGTACCCTTTGGCTACTCAGCATCTCCATACATACTTTCTGTGCATATTTGAACTTTTAATGCAACAAAAATACTACGTTTTTACTTTTTTAAAATGAAGATTCCCTCTCCCTATCGCCAGAGATGAGAGACACAAAGTGCTAATAGATACTTTACATATCCCTAGGTGATACTAACTGCTAAAATTTAGTTATTTTTAGGTTTCATCTGTTTAGGTAATAGAACTGTGCTAACTGTTCTGAAGACTAACTTCATCTAAAATTCCTGCATAAAATAAGTCTCTATGTCTATCTGCATCTTTGTGTCTGGATCTGAATCTGCGTCCATCCACCATGTGTAATAAGAAGGGAAGAAAATACTCATAGCTGCTATATCCCTCAATTCTTTAATGGTCAAGAGTATACACTTGATAGTTATAACCTCTCTCTACTGCCTGTTTCATATTTGTCCTCAGTACTGCAGCTGTTAGGTGGCTTTGCATGGTGGAGTGACCCACCCAAGTCTTCACTTTTGCAGGATCTAAATCCTCAGTGGTGCTGTTTTACTTTTTGTAATCACCCGTTCACTTTTACTATTAGACATGGAAGGACTTAAAGGCATCCTAAAGAATTCCTCCCTCCCTCCCTTTTAAGATTTTACTTAAGAGAGAGAGAGCGAGAATGCACGCAAGCAGGGAAGGGGGACAGAGGGAGAAGCAGATTCCCTGCTGAGCCAGGAGCCCAACGCGGGTCTAGATCCCAGAACCCCAAGATCATGACCTAGACCCAAGGCAGACACTTAACTGACTGAGCCGCCCAGGTTTCTAATTAAGTTCTCCTTGCCCCTATTAGGTAGCATCAATCCAGTTTCCCCTTGTTTGTCAGTTTTAATCATACCAAGCAGCAGAATAACTACCTTTGCGTGATGATTCAGTGACAAGAGGAGCCCAATATTGATGGGTAGCAGTCTCAACACATAATTCTTGAAAAAAATCTTTGCGCTAGTAAGTGTAATAGCGACCCTGTTGGGAGAAATTGTTAGGTATTTTTTGTTGTGATTTAGTTTTATTTTGGGTCTAAGCATATTCATCATCTTGTAAGGTAGAACCTTTCTTCCATTTAGTACTGAAAATGAGACTTTGGTAGGGCACTATACTTCTTTTTTGTCAGGCTAGCCTCTTCTGGATGATAACATGGTTAAGACCAGTCAGTGTCATGGACAAGTGCCCATTGCTGTGTTTTTCTTGCTGGTTTTGTTTAGTTTTGCTTTTTGCTTTGAAGTGCTTTCTTGGTAAGAAGCAAAGTTGTGTGTAATACCATGATAGTGCATAAGCCAGTTGCTTAGTCCACTTGCAGTAGTTTAATAGAATGGCAGAAGCATTGTAGGTAGAACAAGTAAATTCATATCCAGAACACATATTTATTATATAGTGAATACAAGTTGATGCCCAATCCATGGCTGAAGGAATCCAATATAATCAACTTATAATCAGACAGCAGGCTGTTCCGCCTGGAAAATGGTGTGATATTGGTGGCTCAGCTTTAGTATCTGCTACTGGTAGATTAGGCAATCAGTAACAGCTGTAGCCTGGTTAGTCTTGGTGAGGGGACGTTTGTGTCATTGGAGCTAGACATATCTCCATCTCTGCCGTGGCACTTTGCACACAGGTCCATTGAGCAAAGCATTGGGAGTGGCTGTGGAGAGAGGGTAAGTGACATTCATACAATGTGTGTAATTTGTCCATTGCCTCAGAAGTAGATGTCTTTGGATGTGCATTTGTGTACTTCATAAATATTTTCCCAGTCTGTTTGAGAGGTCTGTTTTTAGACCTTTGCCCTTGACTGCAATCCTGATCTCTCCAAATGCCTGACTGTCCAGCCAAAACATTAGCTACTGTCTGTTTTAGAGTGAGGGTCTTCACTTAGGGGCAATTCTCAATCCAGACAAAGAGCACAGCCTCATATACTGGTTGAAATTCTACCCACTGAGATTTACCTTCACCTCTGTACTGATTGGGCTTGTAATGTTGTAGCCATCACTTTAGGGTGGTACCAGCCAAATGTGCGGAACCTCTTGTACATCACAGCCAAGGGTTTTCTTCCACAAGTACCTTGTAAAGAGTTCTCTGTGAAGCCGTCAGTGTAGAATGAGAAGGAGGGATTATAACAGATAAAAGCAGTCTACTTTTGGATGGTTCTTAAAAATTAGTATAGAGAAAGAAGTATTTCACAAAATCGTAACTGCCTACCACATATCAAGGATTTGTTGATTTGCTTTAGTAAAGATACCTCATCTGGAAGAGCAGCTACAGTTAAAGTCTTCTGGTAGTTTATAGTCCAGTTTTTCTTTCAGATCCATTTACATTTTGCATAGGCCAAACAGGCCAGTTAAACGAAGGTAAGATACTTTGAATCCTCCTGTATTTTTTTGGTCTCTTATGGTGGCGTTCATTTGCCTCAGAAATTTCCTCATGAATGTAATATTGCTCTGGTTTAGTAGATTTGTAAAGAATGAAAGTTCTAGGGTCTTCCACTTGGCCTTTCTTCCTTTCATAGTTCTTAGAGAGGACCTGAGAAACAATGTGGAAATTCTTGTGGCTGCCTGTTTTATATCTCATCCAGTTATGCTTTTGGGAACTGGACAAATAACTATGAGTTAGGTATGGAGAGCTGCAGAGCCCACGGAGATGACTTTGGGCCAAAACTCCATCAACCATTTGACTATCATAGGTCTCTACTTACTTTCATTAGTGGGCCACAGTGATGTTTTACGTCAGTTCAATTCTACTTCTTTGTAAAGCCTGAAAGATCACACTATTTTCTATTTCTCCGTGGACAGTGACTATAGTGCACGTCTGCAGGTACCTTTGGGGAACATTTGGAGTACACTTTACAGTGTATGGTGGGGCATTATTGTAGTGCCCTTTCTCAAGGGCATTCAGACCGAATTCAGAGGTTCGGGATCTATGAATGGGTTAGTTCTAGGAACAAATAAGAGGCTTTCATTTTCTTTCCTTTTTTTTTTTTTTAAGATTTTATTTATTTATTTGACAGAGTGAAACACAGCTAGAGAGGGAACACAAGCAGGGGAGTGAGAAGCAGACTTTCCACTCAGCAGGGAGCCCAATGTGGGGTTCGATCCCGGGGCTCCAGGATCATGACCTGAGCTGAAGGGAGTCGTTTAACCAACTGAGTCACCCAGGCGCCCCAAGAGGCTTTCATTTTCTTTGTCTGTCTTTCTCTCTCTAGAAGTTCCAGTCATTTTTCTGTCCAAAAGTTTTTCTGGTTAGATGAATAAGTTATAATTTAGTAGGCTGCCTGGAATGTACTAGACAGAATGGAAACCATAGATGAGCAGGGAAGGCTATAGAAATGAAATTATTTTATAGAATTATTTCTCCAGAAGGATAATACATAGCATTTTTGCTTTCTAACTTTAAAAATAATTTTAGTGTTAAATAATCGTAGTTAATATTTGTTGAATACTTGCTGTATTAAACATTGTACCAATTCTCACTTGAATTTTGGTAAGAACATTGTGTAAGTAGGTATTCGCTTTTCCCTTTTT
>PITA01014778.1:0-52533 GCA_004023965.1 Spilogale gracilis
GAAATACATCTTTATCAAATTTAAATTTCCATATTTATTTACTCTTTGAACTCTACTTTTGAACTCTCAGTATTGTTCCATGGATTTATTTATTTACTCACAAGCCAGTATCATATTTTGATTGTAGTAGTTTTGTAGTAAGATTTAATATGTGATTAGGCAAGCCCCATACTCAGTATTTTTTAAAATTTTCTTAGTGATTCTTGTTACTCTCCTTCACAAAATTTAAAATTCTTCTGTCTAGTTGCAAATGGAGAAATAAAATATTAAAGTTCTGCTTATATGACATAAAATTATTTTATTAATTTGAACACAGGAGTCATAGTCTGAATCTCATCTGTCTGATAGAAGAAAACACAACCTGATAACAATGTGGATCATGCACCTGTGTCTTTGGTGTGTGCACATGTCTGTGTGCTGTGTCTCAAGTGCCATGGAGAGGATTTTCCTGAGGGTCTCCTCTAACGAAATCTCCCTTAGACTGTCCAGGGGAATTATATTAAAGGATATAATTAAATACTTTATGGAGGACAGCAGATCATCATTCAGGAGAATACTAAAATAGTTTTTTTTAAATATTTTATTTATTTGACAGAGAGAAACAGAGCCAGAGAGGGAACTCAAGCAGGAGGAGTGAGAGAGGGAGAAGCAGGCTTCCCGCTGAGCAGGGAGCCCGATGTGGGGCTCGATCCTGCATCTCTGGGAGCATGATCTGAACCAAAGGCAGTTGCTTAACCAACTGAGCCACCCAGGCGCCCCAAATTTTTTAATTTTTTAAATGTTTATTTATTTGAGAGAGAGAGTGGGGCTGGTAGAAGGAGAGGGAGAGAGAGAATCTCAAACAAACTCCCTGGTTTTTTTTTTTTTAAGATTTTATTTATTTGACAGAGAGAGATACAGTGAGAGAGGGAATATAAGCAGGAGGAGTGGAAGAGGGAGAAGCAAGCTTCCTGCTGAGCAGGGAGCCCAATGCAGGGCTTGATCCTGGGACTCCGGGATCATGCCTTGAGTCAAAGGCAGACACTTAACGACTGAGCCACCCAGGTGCCCCAAGTGGACTTTCTGTTGAGTGTGGACCCTGAGATCACGACTTGAGCCAAAATCAAGAGTCAGACGCTTAACAGACTGAATCACCTAGGTGCCCCTTCCTGACTGGTATATTTTAAGGGAAGTTCTTAACATGTCCTTCCATTCCCAAAGACTTCACTAAATATGAAAAACAAGGGGAATTTGTTATTACATAACTGCAGTATCATTATCACCCCTAACAAAATAATAATTCTTTAATATTACCTAATTTCTAGGCTGTAATTAAATTTCCCCAATTATCTCAAAAATGTCTTTTAAATACAGATAAATGTAATAGGACTACAAATTTAGAAATAAACCTATACATCTATGACCAACTGATTTTTGACAAAGGGTCAGAAGATGCAACAGTGGAATGAGAGGCTATTCACATATAAAAAGAATGAAGTTGTATCCTTACCTCATATATAAAAATTAAAATGGATCAAAGACCTAAATGTAAAAGTAAAACTATCAAACTCTTAGAAGAGTTTGGACTAAATCTTCCCTGACCTTAGGTTTGGCAATCGCTTCTTAAGTATAACACCAAAAGTATAAGAAACAAACAAGGGAATTGATAAACTGGACTTCATTAAGATGAAAAACTTTTTTTTGACTTTAAATTTATTTTGTTTTTTCAGTGTTCCAAGATTCATTGTTTATGCCCCACACCCAGTGCTCCATGCAATACATGCCCATAACCAGGCTCTCCCATCCAAGAGCCTCAGTTTGTTTCTGAGTCCAAAGTCTCTCATGTTTTGTTTCTCTCCCCGAATTACCCTACTTCCCATTTCCTTTCCTTCTCCTCCTGTCCTCTGTATTACCCAATGGCCACAATCGCCAAACTGTGGAAAGAGCCAAGGTGCCCTTCAATGGATGAATGGATAAAGAAGATGTGGTACATATATACAATGGAATACTACACCTCCATCAGAAAGGATGAACATCCAACTCTTGTAGCAACATGGACTGGATTGGAAGAGATTATGCTGAGTGAAATAAGCCAAGTAGAGAAAGTCAAGTATCACATGGTTTCCCTTACTTGCAGTTTTTTTAAGAGCACAAAAGGACGACCCAAGGAATGGGAGAAAATATTTGCAAATCATGTATTTAATAAGATTCTGTTATCCAAAATATATAAAGAAGTCAAATGACCCAATTAAAAGTGGACAAAGAATTGGAATATACATTTCTCCCAAGAAGATATATAAATGGTGAAAAGCACATGAAAAGATGCTCATCATTAGGTACTAGAGAAATGCAAATCAGTATGACGATGAGCTACCAAATCACACCTGATCTAAATACTATACTTAAAAAAAGGTGGGAGGGACTAAGTATTGGCAAGAATGTGGAGAATCTGGAACCCTTGTCCTTTGCTGGTGGGCATATAAAATGGTGTAGCCACTATAGAAAGCATTATGGCTGTTCCTCCATAAGTTAAACATAGAATTACCATATGACTTGGCAATTATGCTCCTGGATATATATCTAAAGAATTGAAAACAGGTCCTGAAACCAAAGCTTCTATAGGCATGTTCATAGCAGAACCATTCATAATAATTTTGGTGGGAAGAACCCAAATGTCTTTCAACTGGTGAATGGATGAACATACTGTGGTCTACTCATACAGGAGAATATTATTCAGCCATGACAATGATAAAGATCTGATACCTGCCATATAACATGGATAAACACTGAAAATGTAATGTTAAGTGAAGGAACCCAGACACAAAAGGCCATAATGTGCAGTGATTCCATTTTGGTGAAATATACAGAATAGGCAAACCCGTAGAGATAGAAAGCAGGTGAGGGGTTGCCAAAGGCTCAGTGGAGGAGGGAGTGGGGAATGGCTGCTTAACCGGGAAGAGGTTTCCTTTTGGGATGATGAAAATGTCCTGGAACCAGATGGTGGCGATAGAGGCATTGCACCGTGACTGTTCTAAATGCTATGAAGCCATACTCTTCAAAATGATTATGATGAATTTCACATCACATGAATTTGGCCAAAATTTTCTTAAAAAGGGAAACCACATCTTTCAACAGCTGGTTTGTTTGAACAGGATACAAACACACTTCCCAAGTTGCATCATTTCTAACACTCTATTAATCTGTAACAGTTCCTTTCGTTTTCAAAACTGTTGTGACTTTTTGTAGTAACTGGGTCAGTGTCCTAGAGGACATTCCCTCTTCTGGTCTCCTTGCTCTCTGGTAGTGGAGCGTAAGCTGTTCCTATAAACTGGAAGTTGGTGTGGGCTTAACTGATCCAGGTTCCACTGTTGGACAGGTGTACTTCATCCCACCATTCCGTCACACCAGAGGGCACCCTGTACCTGGCTCTTCGAGGGGAGAGTCACATTGTCATGTGTCTGCTTTGGCTTCTCCGCAGTCCCAAGGGACCCAAGACCCAAGCCTGGGTTAGATTGAGCAAGTGTTAGTCAATGATCTTTTGGGATGGACTGCTCTAGTAAATACAGGCAAATGGAAATGCTATTATCTGTGTCCTTTGAGTAGTCCCTTGGTCAGGGCTAATTAGTGGCCTGTGCCCCACCCCACTGTTCCCAGCTTCTGGGACCACCAACCATGTCGGTACAAACCTCCTTAGGTAGTTATAGACACAGCCTGTACAGTAGGATAAGTGCCCTCTGGAGCTGTGTGGCCAGGTAAGCCATACTTCTCTGATTGCCCTGTCTCAGCGATGGGTGATTCAGACTTGACCATTTCAGACCCACACCAAGACCTGGGCCCAGAGCACTGATTTGTGAAGCCTGCACCCCACAGCCTATCCAATGGATTAAACTGCCCTAAGTTCTCACATCACATGCCCTGTCCATGTCACTCAATGAGCTGAACCTACAGCACATTATTCACACATAGACATATTTGTGTAGTTATTTAATTAAACATTTATTAACTTGATCTTGTCATTTTCCTACTCTGCATTTAGCAAACACCTATTTTTTTTTCATGTCTCAAGCTCTTTGCAGGTGCTTCTAAATCTTGTAGGTCCAGGCTCCATCATTCATAAGTTGTGGGTAATTTGAGGGTCAACATCTCTAAGCTTCTTACCACCTCCATGCACACCTTTATGACTCCCCTCTATGCAAAATGTCAGGTGTTCTCCACTGACTTTTTGGGAACTCCCAGGATGGACCTCCTTCTCCCCACTGATACATGACACAAGCTTCAGGAATCCCCGAGAAGAGATTGGCCTTCGCCTGGACACTCCGTGATGCCTGAAGACGTGTCAAGCTCCACAGCGCTGCCCAACGCAGATCACCTATAGGGTCTGGAAACACTGGGATTGGAAGACATGCTAGATTCTTCTTCCTGTTGCCCTGTGGGCATACATGCACCATTCTTAGAAACAGTCAAATCTCAGGAGGAGGAAGAGAAATGTTTTCTAAAGCTTTCTTAATTTGCGAGACATCTCCCTGGTGATTTATCTCCTGCCTCTAGTGTACAAGTTTGGGCCTGCTACTAATAAGAATGGGACCCTGGTCAAGTCATGTGCTTTTCCCAGCCTTCTTATTGAACAACACAAAGACTGGAGCAAAGCTTTGCTAGAAAGGGCCCAGGCCAAGAACCTTAGCAGAATGGGGGTCTGGCGTGAAGCAGCTGAGGTCTGTAGCACATCTTGCTTTTCTTCCCTCCACACACTTGCTTAAGCCTTTCTGCCCCCCCCCCCGATGTACTGCTCTTAAAATGGATGTGCTTAAATCTATACTTTCAATGCCATCCCAATTAAAATTCCACCAACATTTTTCAAAGTGCTAGAACAAACAATCCTAAAATTTACATGGAACCATAAAAGAAACTGAATTGCTAAGGAAATGTTGAAAAAGAAAAACAATGCTGGGGGCTTCATGTTACCTGATTTCAAACTTTATTACAAAGCTGTGTTCACCAAGACAGTGTGGTATTGGCACAAAAGCAGACCAATGGAACAGAGTAGAGAGCAATGGAACAGAGTAGAGAGTCCAGATGGAATAGACCAATGGAACAGAGTAGAGAGTCCAGATATGGACCCTCAACTCTAAGGTCAAATAATCTTTGACAAAGCAAGAAAAAATATCCAATGGAAAAAAGACAGTCTCTTCAATAAATGGTGCTGAGAAAATTGGACAGCTACATATAGAAGCACGAAACTCGACCATTCTCTTACACCATACACAAAGATAAACTCTAAATGGGCAAAAGACCTCAATATGAGGCAGGAATCTATCAAAATCCTAGAGGAGAACATAGGCAGTAACCTCTTTGACATCGGCCACAGCAACTTCTTTCAGGACACATCTCCAAAGGCAAAGGAAACAAAAGCGAAAATGAACTTTTGGGACTTCATCAAAATAAAAAGCTTCTGCACAGCAAAGGAAACAGTCAACAAAACAAAGAGGCAACCCACGGAGTGGGAGAAGATATTCACAAATGACACTGCACACAAAGGGTTGATATCCAAGATCTATAAAGAACTCCTCAAACTCAACACGCCCCCCTCAAAAAAGATGACCATATCAAAAATGGGCAGGAGACATGAACAGACACTTCTCCATAGAAGACATAAAAATGGCTAACAGACACATGAAAAAATGTTTGTCATCATCAGCCATAAGGGAAATTCATATCAAAATGTGGTTACATTGAGAGGGCACCTGAGTGGCTCAGTGGGTTAAAGCCTCTGCCTCAGCTCAGGTCGTGATCTCAGGGTCCTGGGATCAAGGCCTGCATTGGGCTCTCTGTTCAGCGGGGAGCCTGCTTCCTCCTCTCTCTCTGCCTGCCTCTCTGCCTACTTGTGATCTCTTTCTCTGTCAAATAAATAAATAAAATCTTAAAAAATAAAATACACAACCACACTGAGATACCACCTTACACCAGTTAGAATGGCCAAAATTAACAGGACAGGAAACAATAAGTGTGGAGAGGCTGTGGAGAAAGGGGAACCCTCTTACACTGTTGGTGGGAATGTTGGTGCAGCCACTTTGGAAAACACTGTGGAGATTCCTTAAAAAATTAAAAATAGAGCTACCCTATGACCCTGCAATTGCACTACTGGGTATTTACCCCCAAAGATACAGATGTAGTGAAAAGAAGGGCCGTATTACCCCAATGTTCATAGCACCAATGCCCACAGTTGCCAAACTGTGGAAAGAGCCAAAGTGTCCTTCAACAGATGAATGGATAAAGAAGATATGGTCCATATATACAATGGAATATTAAGCCTCCATCAGAGAAGATGAATACCCAACTTTTGTAGCAACATGGATGGGATTGGAGGAGATTATGCTGAGTGAAATAAGCCAAACAGAGAAAGTCAGGTATCATATGGTTTCACTTGCTTGTGGAGCATAAGGAGTAACATGGAGGACAGTGGGAGAAGAAAAGGAAATGTGAACTGAGGTAAATCAGAGAGGGAGATGAAGCATGAGAGACTTTGGATTCTGAGTGGCAAACTGAGGGTTTTGGAAAGAAGAAGGGTGTGGGGATGAATGAGCCTGGTCGTATGAGTAGGTATTAAGGAGGGCATGTATTGCATGGAGCACTGAGTGTGGTGCATAAACAACGAATCTTGGAACACTGAAAACATAAAATAAATTATTATTTAAAACTAAAAGAGAAAAGAAAGGACCTGCTTAGCTCCTGCCTGCCCTGGAGGGATGGACCTGCTCTGTGCTCACTTTATAACCATCTTGGGGTCTTACTGCTATCAAAATGACCCAAACCAGGATGCTGCCCCCCTCTAGGCTCTGATCACTGTAAGTGGGAAATCCTGCTGGCAACCCTCCCTGGAGGAGGTTGCAATGAATTTGCATCTTGGCTGCATTCCTGGGGCCAGCCCTGCGCTTGGGATGGTGATTCCGTGCCATTCCGTGCCGTTCCTCAGGCTTCTTCTCCTTTCTTAGGTCCCAGCACACCTCATGAGCCCGCAGGTATTGGTTAGGACAAGACCTTGTGTGACAGCTTGGTTGTGCCTGACCATCTGGGGGCGAGTCTGTTCTAGGCATGCCAGGAACCACCTTTCACTTAGCCTGGTTTCCACAACCCTCATCCTCTTGGCCCTCCCTCGGTCTTGTGGTAGGTATATGTGGCAGGGTAAACGTGATCCTCTCTCTCTCTGAGTCTCAGTTGAGAAACCCAACAGTCCGGAGATAGGTCATGCCCCAGGCTAATGGGGTGGAGGGTAGAGGGGGCAGGATATGGGGCTAAAAGCAGGCTCGAGGTCATCCAAATCCTGCTCCAAGACCCTCACCACCTGCCGGCTACACTTAGACTTCTCAAGTCTCAATTCCCTAAATGGCAAGTGACCCATCGCATGCTCGTAATGCCACTGACCAGTTTCTTCTCAAAAAAGAGCACATGGTTCTTTAAGTTTCATATATGAATTCTCACAACTTGGAAAGAGACATGAAAATGAAATATGAGGGGTGGGGATGCTGGGGTGGCTCAGTCAGTTAAGTGTCCGAATCTCAGTTTCAGCTCAGGTCTTGATCTCAGGGTGGTGAGTTCAAGCTCTGCAATGGGCTCCATGCCCAGCATGGAGCCTGCTTAAGAAAAAGAAAGAAAAGAAAAAAGAAAAAGGAAATGTAGGAATAAAACAGGCAAACCAAAGGGTCGTTCATTAATCAACACCATTTATGGAGAGCCTACCGTATGTTTGGTGTTCTTCTAGACACTGGGCATACAGCAGAGAACAAAACAAATATTGTTCCTGCCCTCAGGGTTCCCCCATTGTAGTCAGGGGAAGAGGTATAAATAAACAATAGGTTGGGTAGTGATGAATGAAACAGAGAAATATAGAAGTTTGGTCTTCCCAGTGATGGGTTGGGTTACTTATGATGATGAGCTCACCGGAGAAGGTCTCTTGGACACGACACTGACCGAAGCAGGCATGAAGGGAGGGAACAATCCAGGTGGACTTGGGGGGCAGGGAAGAGGTGACATCTTGGCTTGTATCATTATCTAAGGGAATGGCCTACAGAAGCTCAAATATGTACTATTTAGGCCTTTCCAGAAAAAAAAATTGCCATCCCCTGATATAGAACAGTGATTCTCAAAGTAAAGTTTAATCCACTGAATAGGGATTCCTGGGAGTCCTTTAGGTGAAACAATTTCATAAGACTAAGACGTTACTTGTTTTTTCCACTTCATCTTCTCACTATGGTACTGTGGAGTTTTCCAAAGGCTCCGTGACATGTGGTGTTGCCCAGGCTGGGTGCAGAGGTGGGGGCAGAGTCCCGCCCTCGTCTACCAAGTCAAACAGACATTTATATCATAGGAACCTGCTTGCAGAACATGTAAAAGAATGTCACCCTTCGGACCAACTTTTTGTTTGGGGAAATAGAGTATTTTTTTCATAAAAAATGTCAGTCATGTTAACTTCTCTTGGGCTTATTCTTGTTTTTGTTTTGTTTCGTAAATGAGTGATGCGTGCCAGTTTCAGTTTCCAAAATGGTTCGTCTGGATAGACATGAACAAAAGTTTGGGGGGGTCTCCCATTGTTCCTATGAGTATAAAGGAGTCCTGAGATGGAAAGATCTGGTGGATAGAGAAGGTGCCAGTTCTGTATTTCCTTCCAACCCCCTTCTGTAAAGTGGCAATCCTCAGTTTCTCGCCTGTACAAGGATGATGGAACCTGGACTTTGGGGTCTGAATGGCGTGAGATGATAGACGAACGCTATGGGTTAACTTGTGTCCTTGGGAAGATGCGCTGAAGTCCTAATACCCAGTACCTCATAATGGGACTTTTTTGGAAATATATTAGTTAAGAGGAGATCATTGGTGATGGGTGCTAATCCGGGATGACTGGTGTCCTAATGAAAAGGGGAAATTCGGACACAGACATATACAGGGAGAAGGGTGAACATGAACGTAGAGATGAAGTGATGCCTGCATCTGCCTGGTAATTCCAAAGATTGCTAGCAAACCACCAGGAGCTAGGAGGGAGGAACAGATTCTATCTTGGTGCCTTCAGAAGGATTCAACCCTGCTGATGCTTTGGTTTCAGACTTCCGTTCTTCAGAACTATGGGAATACATTTCTGTTCTTTGGGCCAGCCAGTCTCTTCATTGCAGAGACCCTACGATGCTAAGACCCTGGAAAACAGCTTTGCAAGCCAGAAATTGTTCTGGAGATGTCAGGGGTCCTGATGCTAGAGCCTTCTTTTTGTTTTGACTGCTGGCTGGTCAGTTGCTGCCGTCAAATGCCTTGTCACCTGATGCCTTCCCATTGTTTTATATTTCTACATTTTCTTCCCTTTTAGTTTATCCACCTCCTCTTCGGTTCCCTTTAATTCCTCCTATACTCCAGAGCAGAGCTGGATCTTTCCCTTGCTGAGATGTTTTAGGGTTTACTTTCTGACCACAGGGGTGCTCTTAGTTCATATCACTAGGACCCAGCTGCTGATGCCAGCCAGAGGGAGCCCCTCTGAGGGACCCATCCTGAGCACCCACAGATTATGGATTGACTCACTAATTTTCACAGCTCCCCACCCCCAACCCCGGGCGATGGTACAGATGCGACTCCTGTTTGAGAGATGGGGAATTCGGGCACAGAGCAGTGGGGCCGCCCAGCTCGGAAGGGGTAGGCTGACTCCAGAATGTTTGCTTTTAACCACAAAGTGGGAATTCTGGTTTTAGAGCATGTATCTTTAGGATTAGATTCTGTCTTCTGATAGAATAGGAAACTTCCAATAACAGTGGTTTACCCAAGAGAACAGGGTATGGGAGGGAGCTAGGTCAGACTCCACTGTGTCCCCTCAGCTCCCTGCAGCCCACTTTTTAATCCAGCTATGGCTGTGGCCCCAAAGTCACCAGGAGGCAGAGTGGGCAGCTCCCTTGTGTTGTTTCAAACAATGAATTTGGCATCTGTTGACCCTTCTGTTCTGAGCAAAATTGAGGAAGAGGAGAAGCCCTAAGAGCTGGTCATCTGTGGACATCACCACCATGCTGGGGAATCCAGAAAGCTCAGGACAGAGGACTGCCCCCAGCCTCCAGGAGCCTCCCAAGCTGTCCTCCAAGTGTGACTGAGCTCGGAAAGGAGAGGCAGAATGGCGGAGAGAAAGAAAAACAAACCGAGAAGCTCAGGAGAAAGCCGATGGGAGCCTCATTGGTTCAAGTTCAGTGTGTGCATAAAAATAGTTAAATATTAATTTTGGTTCTTTTAAAACAAGGGGCAAAATTCAGAGAAGGAGAGATAGGTAGGGGTTGTAGAGCATGCTGGTTCTTTTAGGGAAGAGTGCCAGGAGCCCTGAAGTTTAAAGAGCCTGAATTGTTTATTCTTGTTGTTACCTGTCCTCTCCCCCCAAATGGCCTGCCTCCTCCACGTGTTTCAGAAAGTTTTCTTCTTAGTGCTCTGGGGGGAGGTTGTAGGGGACAAGCTGCTGGTGGTCCCTCAGGATGGAAGCCACTGGCTCAGTATGAAGGACATAGTCGAGCTCCTCAGTAAGAAGGGGCATGACATAGTGGTGCTGGTGCCAGAAGTCAATTTGCTCCTGGAGGAATCCCAGCACTACACAAGAAAAATCTACCCAGTGCCATTCAGCCAGGAAGAGCTGCAGAATCGCTACCGCTCTTTTGGAAACAATCACTTTGCTGAGAGATGGCTCCTAAATGCTGCCCAGGTGGAGTACAGGAATAACATGATCGTTATCGACATGTATTTCACCAGCTGCCAAAGCCTCCTGGAGGACTCGGCCACCCTGAGTGTCCTCAGGGAGAGCAAGTTCGATGCCCTTTTCACAGACCCAGCCCTACCCTGTGGGGTGATCCTGGCCGAGTACCTGGGCCTGCCCTCCGTGTACCTCTTCAGGGGCTTCCCATGCTCCCTGGAGCATGCGATGAGCAGGAGCCCAAACCCTGTGTCCCACATTCCCAGATGCTACACTCAGTTCTCAGACCGGATGACGTTCCCCCAACGGGTAGCCAACTACCTCGTTAATTACTTGGAGACCTATCTGTTCTACTGTCTGTATTCAAAGTACGAAGACCTCGCCTCCAACATCCTCAAGAGAGAGGTGCACTTACCCGCCTTGTATCGGAAGGACTCCATTTGGCTGTTAAGGTACGACTTTGTGCTTGAGTATCCCAGACCGGTCATGCCCAACATGGTTTTCATTGGAGGGGTCAACTGCAAGAAGAAGGCAGTCCTGTCCCAGGTGGGTGGTTTTTCTTTCTTTTTGATTGCTCTGTGTCTTTATGGGCTGACGCTACGTGCTCAGTCTTCCCTCACGCATTTGGTTCTTAGGCAACTGTCAGCTGGGAGGGCTTCCTGAAGAAGAGGCTGCCGGGCTCAGAGTAGAGGGGTATGAATGGAGTCTGAGGCTGAGGTTCTGAATGATGCTGAGGCTTTGGATAAGGCAAACAATAGGAGGTATGCTTAGCTTGATCATCTGGGGACAGTCACAGGACACAGAATGAGCCTTAGAAATTTTCAGTCTAAATCCTACACCCAGTCTAAATCCTATACCCACCTGTTCAGGAAACAGGTGAAGGCTTGACTAAGAGGATGCATTGCTGAGAGGAAACCCATTCTCCCACCTCTGTAACATGCTTTTTTCTGAGGCCCCAAAGCAGAGAGCATCAAACAGTCCACCATATCTGCCCAGAGGCCTGTTTTTTTTTTTATATATATAGCCCAGAGCTAAGAATGATTTTCATATTTTGATCTTATTTTTAAAAATTTTTATTTTATTTGAGAGAGAGGGAGAGAGGGGGCAGAGAGGAAGTGTTGGGGGAGGAGGGAGGGACAGAGGGAGATAGAGAAGCAGGCTCCCTGTGGGGCTTGATCCCAGGAACCTGAGATCATGACCTGAGCCAAAGGCAGACACTTAACCAACTGAGACACATAGGCGCCCAGTTTTTATGTTTTTAAAAGGATATTAAAAACAGCAACCACAGAGAATACGTGGCAGAGATGTATGTGGCCCACTAAGCCTACGTATTTACTACCCGACTTTTAGCAGAAGAAGTATATTGACCTCTGACCTAAGGCAAATGTTCTTAGAAACCTTTCTGACCAATGGGGAGAGAACCCAGAGCTACTTTGGAAAGTTAAAAACTTGTGAGTTCTTTGTTTTTGTTTTAATATGTATAAAATTTGAAAGGCTTCAGATCACTATTTCCCAGCAGAATTCTCTTTCTCAATGCACTTTTCATCAGAAAGAAAGCCTCAGATAGGTCCTGGAGACCCTCATCCCTCTTCTTGCACACCTGACAGTCTTGGTTGGCATGCTGGACATTTGGGCACCTCTGAGAAGGAGAAGGAGCAGGGTTCGTGAGCATAATGCAACCAGTTCCAGGAAGCATGGGGCACGGAATACAAATCCCACGTACCAGGAAAATCTAACCAAGTACTTAGTAAGCAAAAATATCATAAGAAACATTTGGCATAAGAAGGAAAAAAAATCACACTTTTGGTACCTTTCATCCCTGCCCTCCTATTTTTGCAAAAAGAATTAGATTTAGTCACTTTCCAAACAGACTGTGGTGAACGTGTTTTTTGGCGTGCCGTGAACTTACAGTGGCATCTCAGCTGTTACCCAAATGTCCGCCGTAGACAACCTTCCGCCTTACGCCGTACGTAATTTTCAACTTGTATTTTTATATTAGGAATTCAAGTGATCAAAATGAGAGTTTTTTTGTTAGATGATCAAATTATTCCAACACTGTGGGGGAAAATGTGTACTTGGCAGTGATGGCCATGTTTTGGAATCATACAGCGGTGGTCGTCGCCTAACTTGGTGAAAGCACTAATACCTCTGGACTGTTCCCTTTAAAATTGTTAATTGTGTTATGTGACTCCATCTAAAAATATGACTTACAGAAGAACATACATCATAGCTCAGGAAAAATAAAGACCTGGGTTATAGCTGAAAACAAACCACCGCCAACAAAAAAACCCCCAAATACTCCTTAGTAGGCAAATAACTTGAACAGTCAACACGTAGCCACCATGCAAGGGGCTACTAAAAGTTTGGAAATATATTTGACTTCAGAAATCATCCAAGAAATTCAAATTAATAAACAAGGAAATTCAATTTTGCTCATCAAATCAGCAAGCATGTTTTATAGGTAACTGTTGGCCTACCTACAAAACAGGTCTAATTATGTTTCTTATTATGCTTTTGCTAATGTGCACAGCCTTTTGAAAACCAGAGCTTGGTGAACACTCCGTGCAATACTGCTGTGATTCACAATCTGGGGAGGTGGGCTTGTCCTCACGGTAACCTGTGATGTAGGCTCGTGTGCAAAACAGAGCATGAGATCACTCCCCAACACCCATGGTAGCGTGGCTGACTATAGTTCTTTCCACCTCCTCCGCCCTGGGTGGGACTCGGGCATCTCAGAAGGCTTCCTGGTTGGTTTTGCACAAGATGCAAGATGCTCCCAGAGAAAATTGCTCAGGCCGGTGGTTCCCACTGGGAAACTCCAGATGTCCTGATGCCACTTATCCCTGTCTCCACCCAGGGCCTCCTCTCCAACACCTTGCACCCTGTCACCTGGCTCCTCTGCTTTCCCTGTGCCCACGGGGGCTCCAATCCAGGCCAGATGCTGGAACACTCTCTCCGCTGTCCCTTATTCTTAGTTGAGACTCATCTGTCCCATGACTAATCTCTTTTCCTTAGGTTTCCAATATCTCTATTTTTATTAAAGTTTTATTTCTTTTTTTTGAAGATTTTATTTATTTGACAGAGAGAAATACAGCTACAGAGGGAACACAAGCAGGGGGAGTGAGAGAGGGAGAAGCAGGCCCCCCGCCGAGCAGGGTGCCCGATGTGGGACTCGATCCGGGGTCTCCCGGATCATGACCTGAGCCGAAGGCAGTCGCTTAACCAACTGAGCCACCCAGGCGCCCCTAAAGTTTTATTTCTTTAAGCGGTCTCTACACCCATGGTGGAGCTTGAGCTCACAACCCTGAGATCAAGAGTCAGATACTCTACCAACTGAGCTATTTTAGAGTTTGATGTTACATTTCAGTATTAGAAGGGTCGTTGAAGTGTTTTTCTTAGAACAAAGGAATTCAGAGATAAATCCTAGTCTCTTCTGGTTGCAAAGCAGAGAGCTGCTCAGCAGTTCAGGGACGGGTTTTTACTCTCCCTTTCAGGGGCCACACAGACCTGGGGAGCTCAGGCTCCCGGACTGGCACATCCTGCCTGCCTAGCCCGCTGCAGGTGGGAAAGCACCAGAGCCTAGCCCTAGCTTTAGCCTGTGTGGGAAAGGACCAGCTCCCCCCCACCCCTGCAACCCACTGGTTCTAGGGATCCCCCCTTTGTCCCCATTACATGAGTAGAGTAAGAACTGTAAGACTTATCTTCGGGTCCAGCTGTGTGGCCAAGGCAGGTGGCTTATCTCTGGTGTTCATTTTTCTATCTGTGAAATGGGAACCCTCTAGAGGTCAGGGCTGGGGGCAGGGAAGATAGAGTTCGCAGGAGAACTTTGGAAGCTGTAAATGCAATGTACGCAGGTCAGGCTGCTTTAGGCTGGAGTAACAAGAGGGAGGCCCCTCAGACAGGAGACAGTCTAGTTTTTGCTTACAGGAGCAAACCCAAGTTTCCAGGCAAGCTGAGTGAGCTTCCTGAGGCCACCAGCTGCAGCAAGGGGCAGAGGCAGGGTAAGAACCCGTCCCCTTGTCACTCTCCCACCTGCAGGCCCCATGTTTGCCTGGCAGTCTTTCTCCAACTATACAAGACCTGGAAGGCAGCAGCCCCATGAAGGGAAGAAAGGAGGCAGAAGGATGACTCAGCAGATCTGAGGAGCTTCGTCTTGGCCACGTGGCCTTAGACTTGAGTCTTCTCATCTCAGAATGCGGCTGACAGCACGTGCCTCACTCCTCACAGGGCTGTTTGAGGATCACACGGGCAGTGTGTGAAGGGCCTCGATGGACTATCAAGGGAAGCCATGGCCCCTATCCCTCTCTTCTCTGGACCTTCGCTCAGAAGGCTGGGACATTGTCTCTGTGAGCTGATACACACAACATGGCTTTCTCGCACCACTCTTTGGGGAACATTTTCTCAGAAAACTAGATCCCAGTTGCTCAGGACTAGCTCTTCTGTTCCCAGGTTATCCTGTGTTCTGGACTTATCTAGATAGTGGTTCTCAAATAGGGACAATTTTGCAACCCTGGAGGCAATGTCTGGAGACATGTTAGGTGTCACAGTTAGGGGATGACAATGTCTATTTTAGAGGCCAGGGATGCTGTTAAAAATCCTTTGTAAAGGGGCACCTGGGTGGCTCAGTTGGTTAAGCAACTGCCTTTGGCTCAGGTCATGATCCCGGAGTCCTGGGATCAAGCCCCGCATCAGGCTCCCTGCTCGGCGGGAGGCCTGTTTCTCTCTCTCTCACTCCCCCTGCTTGTGTTCCCTCTTTGGCTGTGTTTCTCTCTGTCAAATAAATAAAATCTTTAAAAAAAAAATCCCTTGTGAAGCATAAGAAATACCCACCCACCCACTCCCAACAAAGAATTATCTGTCTCCCAACAGGGATGAAGTTGAGAAATGCTGATCTAAATCAATGCCATGTGAATATCAGTGACTTCTATCAGCATGGCCCCAACTGGGTGGTGAGGGGCCACAAGGATCCTTTGCCTACTCCCTGAGCCATCTGGTCTCCCTTCAGGGGTCTCTACAAGTGATAGTCATGCAGGCTGTAGCCTCTATATTTGTTGGTTGAGCTGAGGATCGAATTCCAGGCAAGTCAGGGTCACAAAACCCCAAAATGCCAAGTCATTCTTAATAGGTACTTTTTAAAGTACATGACTCAGGCCAATGTCTACAATGTGTTTCATGGTTTGCTTTTCTTTCAAAAAGGATTTTGAAATGTGTTTATATTTATGACTGGACATGCAGAACATTTTGACAGTATTGTTTCTGTTAATAAGTAATTATTCAGAGTAGCTAAATGCTAGAAGAGGTCAACAATTTTTTTAAAAAAGGTATTCAACATGAGTATCTGAAAAACTTGAACCTTGGTTGATTAATAATTGACATAATTCTAAGAGAATGAGATCAAGTGGGTTTAAAAAAACAAATTTTCTGAGTTATAAGCCATGGATCATACAATTCATTCAGGGGAAGTTTACAGTTTAGTGGTTTCTAATGTATTTTTAGCAACCATCCCCACAATTGGTTTTGGAATGTTTACAATCACCCCTAAGGGAAACTCCCACCCGATTAGCAGTCACTCTTTAGCCCCTGGCAACCACTCTTCTGTCTCTACGGATTTGTCTATTCGGATCATCTCATATAAATGGAATCACAGAATATGTGATTGGCTTTTTTAACATGGCATAAGGTTTTCAAGGTTCACTCATGTTGTAGCATTATTTTTATTGCTGAATAATATTTTCTCCTATGGGTATAGCACATTCCATGTATCTACCCATCAGTCAATGGACTTTTGGGTTGTTTCTATTTCTTGGCCATTATGAATAATGTTGCTGTGAACATTCACGTACAAGTTTTGTGTGGACATATGTTTTCAATTCTCTTGGGTAGGTAGCGAGGAGTAGAATTACTGGGTTGTGTGATAACGCTATGTTTTATCTTTGAGGAGCTACCAGATTGTTTTCCAAAGTGCCTGCTCCATTTGTTTTATTATGACAAAATACACATAAACTAAAATTCACCATTTTAAAGTGTGCAGGTCAGTAGTGTCTAGTACACCCAGGATGTACACCATCACTACTACCTAGTTCCAGAACATTCTCATCGCCCCAAAAGGACATGCACATACCTGTTAGGTAGTCACTCTGTGTTCTGCCCTCCCCAACCGCTGGCGATCACCAGTCTACTTTCTCTCTATAGATTTGCCTCTTCTGTTTATTTTATAGAAATGAAATTGTACAATAGGTGGCCTTTTGTATCTGGCTTCTTTACTTAGCTTAATGTTTCAAGGTTCATCCATGTTGTAGCAAGTGTTGGTATGCCATTCCTTTTTTTAAAAGATTTATGTATTTATTTGGGGGGGAGGGGCAGAGGTTGAGAGAGAGAGAAAGAGAAAGAGAGAGTCCTTGAGCATACTCCCTGCTGAGTGTGGAGCCTGACACGGGCTCCATCCCAGGATTCTGAGATCATGATTTGAATGAAAACCAAGAGTTGGACACTTAACAGACTGATTCACTAAGGTGCTCTGGCACTTAATTTCTTTTTATGGCTGGATAATATTCCATTGTGTGGATGCACCACCATTTGTTGGTACATTTATCAGTTGATGGACATCTAAAAAAATTTTATTTATTTAAGTAATCCCTGCACCCAATGCGGAGCTTGAACTCAGCATCCCAACATCAAGAGTCACATGCTCGCCGGGTGCCTCTGCCGTTGGACATTTCTGTCATCAGTTGATGGGTTTCTCCTCTTTGTCATTGTGAACAGTGCTGCTATATGCATTTGTGAACAAGTTTTTGTTGAACAGTTGTTTTCAGTTCTTTTGAGTATATCCCTGGAGTAGAATTTCTGGGTCAGACGGTAATTCTATGTGTAACCTATAGAGGAACTAACAAACTTTTCCACAGTGGCTACAGCATTTTATATTCTTACCAGTAATGCATGGATATTCCAGTTTCTCTACATCCTTGCCAACACTTGTTATCTTGCATTAAAATCTTTTTATTATAGCTGACCTAATGGGCAAGAGGTGAGACCTCATTTTTGTTTGCATTTCCCTAATGACTATTGATGTTGAGCATCTTTCCTTATGCTTGTTGACTGTTCTTATAGCTTCTTTGGACAATAATCTATTTAAATCCTTTGTGTAGTTAAAAATTTGTTTTTGTTGTTGTCGAGTGTTGGCAGGAGTAATTGGGAGGATGCTCCCGCTGGTTTACCTGGGGGCTGGATTCAGGCAACGGGAGGCTTCTTGTCGCCTTCACTGTCCTTGGGGCGTATGTTCTGCTCACCATTCTCCCATGGGAGCTGTTTTCAAGGATGTAGCCTTGAGAGCATCAGGTGTTGTTGATGGTATACTATCCAGAATGTATAGATGCCTAAGCCCAGTTAAGGCTTCTATGTGAACTTTTAAGATTTGGCAGGCAGAGGCAGAGGTCTCCTGGTCTTGTGGCCACTCAAGACAAACCTTGTGAGTAAGTTCCCTTGCTTATTACCCCTGCCACCCACCCTCTAGACTGCACTGCCTCTTTCTTTGGTTTCTCCTTACTCTCCATGTATGAAGGCCAGCTCATGAGCCAACAGTTGGTGAACAGCCAAGAAACCGAAGAAATGGGCCTTGGAAAGAGTTTCATGGGGGAAATCCCGAGTTGGCTGTCGACCTTTTTGTGGGGAGAGTGGCATGTATGTTAGATGCTTATGGACCACCATGTGAGTATAGAGACACATGAAAACACTGGCTGATTCAATGCACGTGTAGGAGGCAAGGCACAGAGTGCACGATGGAAGAGAGGGGGAAATGGATGGCTGTCCGCTGGGCAGGCTGCTATGGAGGGCAGGTTGCTGGGCCACCAAAGCTCAGCTAGAGGCTGAAGCTTGAGTCAGAAGGTTGGAAGGACTGAGGCTGGTGAAGGATGTGTGGTGTCCACCCTTCTGCTAGCTTCAGGGCTGGCAGGCAAGGGTTGGGCACTGTGACAGAGACAGCACAAAGGGAGTACCCCTAAAACTTCGGTCTGAGACTGGAAGGGGGCAGAAACCCCATGATGGATTAACTGGGGTGATGGCCATTTTCTGGCTGCGTGGGTACAAATAGCATTAAGACAATCTTCTTGTTAAAAGGGAGGAGCTGTGCAGTGGGTAAGGGCAGAAGTAGGAGAGGTGGGTGTTAGGAAGAGTAGGGAACATTACCTTGGCATTTGGCCGCTCTCGTGCTCCCGTGCCATCCCGTCTTCATCTTCCCCTTAAACTTTCTGCCTGCTCTTGTCTCCTTCCCAGTGCCTTCGGACAGCATTAAAAAAAAATTGCAGGAGTGTATAATCATCATCTGTGGGATCACTGGTGAAGCTACTCTATCACCATAAGCCAGAAATGCTTCTAGGTGAATTTAAAAATGTTATCTGGTCATGTTAAAAATCCCACTGAGATTTTGTTTGGCTTTGCACTGAATCGATGGCTCAATTGGGGACAAAAATCAGGAGCATTATCATGATAAATCTTCCCATCCGTCATATTGTATGTCTCCTTATTTATTCTATGTAGATTTATATCTTAGAGTTGTTAAAGAACAAAAATCCAACTGAGTAAATTTGCAGATCCAATTGTCTTTACTAAGGATTCATGAATCGGGCATCATCCCATCTAGGAAGTAGAGGGGAGCTCTGAGGTAGTGCATGAAATGGATGGTTTTCTTGGAAGGAGGTGGGGCATGGAAGTTACCAGTCAAAGACCTCAGTCCCTAAACAGAGGAGAAGTCTGGAGATGAGGTGTGGAGTCAGAGCCTGATCTGAGGCTGGGTGATGGCTACCTCCTCTTCCTAGGACTGCAGGTGCTGGGGGAGGGTGCTCTCTCGTTCTGTCATTGATAAGGGTTGTTGTAGATAACAGCAACTCTTACTTGGCGGAGTAAATATAGAATGCTCAACAAGCCCATATGTCGTCCTCGTGTCTCTGGTGCAGGATCCTTTGAGATATTTCCATATTTGACAGCCATTTCAAGGAGCTTCTTCCCTGACCATTGCAAGAGAGGTCATGGTAGGGGAAAAGGAACAAAACCAAACAGCTAGTACCCACTTCCTGTTTACAGAAAGCTGTCTTAACAATGTCATATATTCTTCTGGGTGTGCTCCATGTTCCCCACGAATGGGAGAAAAGAGCTTTAAGAGATTTCAGCCAAGGAACCAACAGAGAGGTTATGCTTCGAGACTGGGGCATTGGTGACTCTCAGAACGCAGTCACAGTGCTTTAGAACTGCTTGAGATGAAGCAGGCATCCACAGCCCTGTTTGGGGAATTGGATAAAAAGCATCGGAGTGAATTAGAGTGTTCGCTGGAGGGACCAGTTAAGGTAGATGAGCTTTTCCGCGATAAGGGGGATTGAACTCTCGCTGCGCGGAAGTAGAAAGGTGGGGCTGGTGGCGGAAGCGAGGGATGGATCTGGTCTGTAATGATTAACACAAGGAGGGCGTGCTGCCTGCCAGTTACCTGCCATTCTAAATGGCTCAATGATAAGATAAAGACAAAGGAAATAAATGTAGGAGGCATAGCCTGGTCTGAAAAGTCAGCTGCTTTGGGCTTCTAAGGACATGGCTGCAGGATTTCTGGTTCCCCTGCCAGCGCTCGTGGAGCTGTTGCTCTTCCTGTGTGTTGGACCCTGGGCTGAAGGCGGCAAGGTACTGGTGGTGCCCATGGACGGCAGCCACTGGCTCAGCATGAAGGAGGTCGTGCAGGAGCTCCACGCCAAAGGCCACCAGATGGTGGTGGTTTCGCCAGAGTTGAACATGCATATCAAAGAAGAGGGATTTTTCAACCTAACAACCTATGCCATTCCCTACACCCAGGATGAATTTGATGACCTAATGCTCGGCCAGTTTCAGCTGGTTTTTAAAAGGATGCCTTTTCTAACCATGTTTTTGGAAACTGTGAAAGGTTTTAAAAGGGTTGCTTCTGTTTTTCAAAGGTCTTGTGAGGAGATGCTGCATAACAAGGAGCTGATCAGGCACCTGAATGCCAGTTCCTTTGATGTGGTTTTGACTGATCCGGTTAACCCCTGTGGGGCAATACTGGCTAAGTACCTGTCACTTCCTGCCGTGTTTTTTTTGCGCTCCATTCCATGTGGCTTAGATTCCGAGGGCACACAGTGCCCCAACCCTTCCTCATATATTCCCAGGTTGTTAACAAAGAATTCAGACCACATGACATTCTTGCAAAGGGTCAAGAACATGCTCTACCCTCTGGTCCTGGAGTTCATTTGCGACATTACTTTCACTCCTTATGCAAGCATTGCCTCTGAGCTTCTTCAGAGAGAGGTGTCAGTGGTGGACATTTTCAGCTCTGCATCCATGTGGCTGTTCAGAGGAGACTTTGTCCTGGACTACCCCAGGCCAATCATGCCCAACATGGTCTTCATTGGGGGCATAAACTGTGGCCACAGGAAGCCATTGTCTCAGGTCTGTATTGGTACTTATGTCCAATCAACGTTCTAGGTGGAACACTTTTGTTGATTTTGTTTTTAATTTAGTTCCAGGTGCTTACTTATCTACCAGTTTTTCTCAGATTTCTACCTCTCTTTCTCCTAATAGTTTGATGATTAAATGTTGAAGTAGCTCCACTAGCGTAGTAAAGGTTTGCAACGGTCACCAAAAGAAACGAGAGGCGGGGACATGGATCTGTGAGAGGACTGACAAGCACTAGTCAATTAGCACTGTCCTTTTGTAAAGTCACCATCTTCGTGGTTGTGCAACTTTCTCCGACATCGTAGGAGAAAGGGATGCTGAGTTGTGAGCCAATCCAGCAGTTGCTTATGGGTGTTGGCTCGTTCAGTAGAAGGACGAGGGAACCAGCAAAATGCATTTGTTGACATGATAGCTTTTAGTGGCCCTGTCTTGGAAGGGACTAGAGTGCTATCTGATCACAGGAGACCTAAACATGAAAAGGAAGCAGCAGTGTCAGAGAACTAGAATAAATTAAGTGGAAGTGAGACAATGTGCAAGAGACAAGAAGGGGTCTGTGTGATCTAAGAAAGAAGTAAATGAGTTCAACTTTTTAGAGATGTGCTGACAAGTTTTCTGACCAGGAGTTATGTCTGGGGTATGACATGGGGATGATCAGAGTTGAATTGCAGGTTGGAAAGGTCTTCTGCTTGGGATACTGAAGTCCTCAATGGATAGCGGGAGGGACTAGGAAGGAGATCAAACTTGAGCCTATAAACCCAGTGAAGGGGGGGCAGTGATGAAGAGAACAGAGTCTAAAGGGGAAGAGGATGTTAGGAGGAGAAATCAAGGGTTGGATGCTTGACCTACTGAGCCACCCAAGTGCTCCATACCATGTCTTTATTCATTCACCTATTTTATTTTTTTATTATCTATTCTATTGATGGACATTTGGGCTCTTTCCATAATTTGGCTATTGTAGATGCTGCTGCTATAAACATTGGAGTGCATGTATTCCTTCGACTTAGTACTTTTGTGTTCTTTAGGTAAATATTTAGTAGTGTGATTGCTGGATTGTAAGGTAGTTCTATTTCTAACTTTTTGAGGAAACTCCATACTGTTTTCCAGATTGGCTGCATCTTTTAGTTTTCCTAAGTGAATATATTCTCTGGAGTTAACTGCACTGGTTCAAATTCTTACTCCCATTTTTCTCGCTGAATGGGCAGGTGGGGCAGGTAACCTAACTATGTCACAATGAGTCTGCAATAAATATTCTCTATTACCATTATTTAAAATGTGCACAGCGTCATCTGAAGACCTTTGGATATGTTTGTGCCAATTTACTGGGTACACGAGAGATCATTTACACTGAAATTCTCAAGTATTATATGGGATAGGCACTCCATTATCACTTTTGTTCCACTAAATTCTTTTTTACTTTGAGATCTTGTCACTCTTAATTATTTGGTTTGGTTTACCCTTAAATGTGACTTAAGTCATTATGGAAACGTTCTCCAAGCATGAAAGATCAAAGTCTAAGTCTTTCACATTTTTGCGCCTTTTCTTTCTTCTTTAAGATTTATGATGGATGAGGGGCACCTGGATGGCTCAGTCAGTTAAGCACCTGACTCTTGGTCTCAACAAATGTCTTAATTTTAAGCCTCATATTGGACTCCACGCTGGGCATGGAGTCTACTCAAAAAAAAATTATGTTGGGTGGAATTGTTTTATTGGTTTTCTCAAAGAAATAATTTTGGTAATTGCTTGTTCTTTTGACTATTTCTGTTTTCTATTTCATTAATCCCAGCTTGCTTTTTATTAATTGTCATTCTTGTGTCTTTGGTTTATTTTATAGTTACTTTTCTAATTTTCCTTAGGTAAGCATTGAGTTTTTTTCTGTTAGAGTCTTCTTAATAATGAGGTATTGAAGTTCATAGAATATTTTCTATGTCTCCTAGGTTTTAGCAAAAATTGTTCATATTTTCTTTTTCTTTTCTTTGTTTTTGGTCACTTAATTTTCTGGTTTGGATTTCCTCTTTAAGTCTATGGCTATCTTCAAAGTTGTTTATTTCCACATAGTATTTATTTTAGCTATCTGATTTTTTTTCTAATTATTTTAGATCTTAATCAGAGAATGTTTCTTATGATGTCCCTATGTTAAATAATTTGATAGGTTTTCTTTGTGGTCTAGTATAGAATTGCCCAGTGGAAGTATAATGCAGGCCATACATATACTTGAAAATAATTAGTAGACATGTTACAAGAAAAGGCAAAAAGAGGGCTAAAATTAGTTATATCTTATTCAAATATATCTAAAACATTATACATTCAACATATACTCAATATAAAATTTTAATGAGGTATTTTACATTCTTTTGCTTCCATACTAAGTCTTCAAAATCTGGTATGTATTTTACACTTGCAGCATATCGCATTTCGGACTGGCCACATTTCAAGTGCTCAGGAGTCATGTGTAGCTAGTAGCTACTATATTGGATTAGATATGATTAACATTTGCAAATGTTCCATAGATACACCTAAAAATGCATATTTAAAAAGTTTACTTAAAAAACCTCAATATGCCCAATTCTTAAAATGATACCTTAAACTTATTTAACTGGTGTGCTCCATGGGAAGGTGCTAGCAAGTCCCTGGGGAATGTCCACTGCAGGGTCCTCCAGATGGTCATCTTTGCACGAGAGGAAGTGTTTTCTCTACTCTGAAAGCCTACTCAAGCCTTTCCATAAACAAAGAATACTGATATACAGGAATGATTTTGGAGTCATTTGGAGTCATTTTTTATAAGTGTTTTTCAGTTTTGAAAATTCTTTAGAGGGCGCCTGGGTGGCTCGGTGGGTTAAAGCCTCTGCCTTTGGCTCAGGTCATGATCTCAGGGTCCTGGAATCGAGGCCTGCATTGGGCTCTTTGTTCAGTGGAGGGCCTGCTTCCTCCTCTCTCTCTGCCTGCCTCTCTGCCTACTTGTGATCTCTCTTTGTCAAATAAATAAATAAAATCTAAAAAAAAAAAAAAATCCATGACCTCTGAGTGACCACCCACATGCAAGTCTTACTGGAGACTTTCCTGACCAGTGGAGACTTACGTTAATCAATTGTATAGACACAAATGCACTTATTCTGTCCTATAGAGTGGTGATTTTTAGCTCTTAATTAGCATAACAACCGTGAAACTGTGTACCCTCTTTTCTATCACTTCAAAACTCTTGACATTCCTTCCCTCCCTGCTCTTCTTCCCCTCCCCACCATGAGGAGGGGAACACCTCTGTGTTCCCTAAGCCCGCAAGCAAATAAACTCATTTTTTTTAAAAGTCCCGTTAGTCTGTTTTGATACTTCTTGCACAATTAATGGGTGAGAAGCACTGCCTGGGTACCTCAGTGACCCTTTGATGTAGTTTTAACAGACTCTGCAATGGCTGAATCCTACATTACTGCTGCGTATTGTTCACATGCCATTCCATGGGGATTGGACTTTACAGGCATCGAATTCAATTGCATCTATTCCTAGTTAAACAGTGTGCTCAAGTCACATGACCTTCCTGTAAAGAAGGAATATGCTGCATTTTTAGTTTGACTAGTTCAGTTGCCTTTTTGCTCCCATGCCTTATACAAACTCTTCCTTAGTCATAACCAAAGGGGATGGCAGACTTTGTGATGGACTGTCCCAAGACATGCATGCCCAAAATGGTTTTCACTGAGGGTGTAAATTGTGCCAACACAAATGTACTCTCTCAGATGTATGCTGCCTTACCCAATCAGTAGTCCAAGCTTTTTGATATTATTTTTGGCAGTTTTCTGATATTATTCTTGGCAGTTTTCTGATATTATTCTTGGCTTTTGTCAACCTAATTTGAAAAGAGATCCATACCCCACATGGTGATGAGATAGTTTTGTGCAGCCTTACAGAAACACTTTCCACATTTCCATCAATCATAGCTATAGAACCAAGTTGGGTACAGGCTAGCAATCATATTTCTATTAAGGTTTTGAGTCATCATTTCCAGGTGTTTTTTTTTTTTAATTGCTTAAGTGGTCTGAATAAAATGCACAGGATGCTATAAACTGATCATGTAACTGTGAGGAATTTTGTTAGGTTTTTGCCCAAGCCTTTGGAGGGAACACGTTCCTGCTTACACTTACTTCAGTCCCCTGAAACAGACTGCAGACATCTGACCTCCAGATCTTTAAGAGAATAAATCTGCATTGTTTTAAGCTGCCAAATTTGTGGTAATTTGTTACAGTAGCCATAGGAAATGAATACACCCACTTTAGCAGGTTTACTTGTTTCTTAAAAAGCCTATATTTAAACAGAAAACTCTTACTAGTCACCAGCATTTATGTGGGACTAAAAAACCATCCTTAAGCATTAGTGTATTCACATCTTTCACTATCATGTGGTGAAAAAAAACTGAAGTAAAACAATTTATCTTGGCAACGTTAACTTCAGAGAAAACTACCTGGCTCACATTTCAAACATAGTGGAAAGGCAAGGTTCAAGGTGCTTTTTAACATTCTGTCCTAGTACTAGGAAATAATCACCGTCTGCCTCAGTATTATGTTTAATAAATAGCAAAGTGCATACAGGTATTTACAAGTTTTAAAGAGAAAGAGAGGTCCTATTCATGTGGTCCCAACAATAAGAACAAATAGGTGTTGGCATGACTGTTTATAAACTCTTGAGTACAGTTGTTGTGAAAGTAGAGTTCCCTTGCAATCTTAAAAAAAAAAAAAGTCCTGCTATTCCTCACAGTGGGCTCTAAATTAAACGTGGACTGGAATTACTTGGTGTCAATGCGCAGCAACTGCTCTTTGCCATTTATTATCAGGGACTTTAACTCTCCGTCTTCCTCCACCTCCACCCTTTCTTGGCCATTCTCAAGGATTCTCTTGGTGGTGATTTTTTTGCCATTAACGATTTCGGTGGAAGTCGACATGGATTTGAAGTTGCCGGTCCCACCACTACCACAAGACATGGAAAAGGAAGAAAGGCCTCCGTTCCCCAGGGAACCAAAGGAACCAAATCCTGTATCGAAAGAAGAAAAACCACCCCCAAAGGCTGGAAATTCACTGAAGGCGGAGAAGAAGGGGGCAGTTCCTCGGCTTCGGCTTCCCCGGGAGCTCCTCCGACCGCCCACGATGTTCTCTAGCGGGTTTCCGAAGAAGTCGAACGAAAATGGGTCGCAGCCCCCGAAAAACTCCCTGAAGACCTCGGCCGGGTCGCGGAAGGTGAAGACATATTCGAAGGGGTCGCGGCAGGGCCCGCCGCCTCCGCCGCCGCCGTCCTCTACTCCCGCCTCGCCGTACCGGTCGTAGACGTCCCTCTTCTTGGCGTCCGACAAGACCTCGTAGGCCTGGGCTACTTGCTTGAACCGCCTCTCCGCCTCCTCCTTGTTCTCAGGGTTTTTGTCGGGGTGCCACTTGAGTGCTAGCTTGCGGTATGCCTTCTTGATGGCCTCGGACGACGCCTGGCGGGGCACGCCCAGCACCTCGTAGTAGTCCACCATGTCGGAAGGCCCGGCACGGCCCGCGGGCCACCCGCACGACAACAGGGGCGCCTGGCTGCCCCGGGGCACAGGCCCGAGTGCCCCGCGAGGCCAGGCCGCCCGGAAAAGGCGCGCTTGTGACGTAGCCTGCATCTCATTGGTGGAGGCTGCATCCCGGAATGCACTGCGGGGGCCTCGCCGCTCTTCCCACGAGGGTCTCTGTGGCGTGTTTTGCACGCGCGCAGACGCCCCGCCCGTGGACGCCCCGCCCACGGAGGCCCCGCCCACCCTCTGGCTCCGCCCCCACCCCGCCCAGGTGAGCTGTGCTTTGCAAATGTTCCCCCGCCCCAATCAGGAAAAAGAAGTTAGTCGGAGTAAGCGAGTTTGGTTTATGGCGCAGGGGAGGATGATTTTGCTGGAATAGGCTTTCTGTCAGGCTCCCACTCCGCCCGTGAGGGTAAAGTGAGGGGGGTGCGTTCCGTTGGACCCTGTGCTCAAGGAGAGCTATCTCATTTGTCGAGAACAGCAGTTCTCCGATTTTTAGGCTCCAGGACCCTTTCGCTCTTTCAGTGTAGGTTATATGTATCAATACATACTCCATTAGAAATTAAAGCAAAGGAAAAAGTTCATTAGTCAATTTAATAGCAATGAAACCATTACATGCTAACATAAATCATATTTTTATGGGAAAATAACTTCTTTTAAAAAGATTTATCATTTTTTTATTTCAGAGAGAGAGAAAGTGCGCGTCCCCGCACATATGTGCGCGGGTGTGGGGGAAGGGCAGAGAGAGAGGGAGAGGAAAGAATCCCAAGCTGGCTCCGCTTTCATCCCAGAGCCTGCATGTGCCTGGATCGCAAGACCTGGACATCATGACTCGAGCCTAAACCAAGAGTCTTGTTCTTAACTGAGCCACCAGGCGCCCCAAAATAACTTTTTAAAAGCAAAAAAAAAAAAAAAAGTGAAGAGTGGCATCATCTTATATTTTCCACCTCACTCTGGTTGAAAAGAAGAGAACGGGCTCTTCGGTCTGCTTCTGCAGTCAGTCTATTGCTATATCACAGGTGATATGGCCACTGAGAGATATGGCCACTGAGAAACTCCACCGTACTCTTAAGAGGGCACGTGAGTGAAAAAGCAGATATCATTATGGAAATAGTTTGCCTTTGCAAAATTCCCCTAAAAAATTCTTGGGTATCCCCAGCGTGTCCTGGCCCAGAGTTTGAGAGCTCCTGGTCTAGTTATCAAAACAATTAAAACTTGTGGGCCACACTTGTAGTGTTGTGGTACAGTAATTGTTTCCACTAAAACTGCTATGCCACGACCATGACTTTTCTTTTTGGCATTTTTGGACATCTGGCTTCTCTCTGCCTTCTCTTATTCTTTGACACTATATTTTTTGCTTTGATAAATGGCAAGGCAATACCGATAAAGATCACTTAGTTCAAAGAGGAAAATGATTAACCAGTGAACTCTAATATTTCATCATAAAGCGTGGTAGATCCAATGAGGCACTCTATGTCATCAGGACAAACTTCATGTCACCCTGAGGGGCTGAGTACAATCCTGGAGCTGGCATTTGATAATCATGCAATAAACAGTAGTAGAAAGTGGCTTGGGAGTAGAGTCTAGTGTGAATAAAGCCACCTGGGGAAAGCCTGTTTGGGGAAGGTCAAGTGATCCAGAATGAGTAGAGGGAAAGGGGGAAGGGGGAGGGGTCAGGTGAAAGGACTGGAGAGGAGGAATGAGCTTGGACAGGTGGGCTGAAGGTCCATTCCAAGGAATTTTGAGGGCAAGGCTGAAGAGTCTGGGTCTCTTTTTTTTATTCTGGTCCTAGGAAGCTGCTGGTCAAGGTTTCAGGGATGGTGGTGGGGTGGGACAGTGCAGGGGCCATCTGATGCTGGGACTCAGGGTAGATAGAGTTGGGGGCCCTGGGGGACTATGGCAGCTGGGTCGCAGAGATAGTGGATTCAGCACTAGCTTGCTTGGCTATGGAGCCTAGAGCGAAGGAGAAGGGAAGAGTCACATCTATACAGAAACCTTTACTGAGGGCTTACTGTCTGCAAAACCATGGACTGGCGCCCGAATGAGTGATTCCAAAGCTGAAACCCTGATTGTAAGGACAGTGTCATGTCCCCAACCATCCAGGAACACAGAGACCTCAGAAAGTCCTGAGGCTCTGCGTGATGTAGAAAAGCTATAAAATCATTACAGTGGTGACCATGCACATTTACAAGCCTTTTGCTCTGGGTAATTTACGGATGAACTCTTATGACATTGAGAGTTCAGAAGAATTATTGCCCTTAATACTTAAACTGGACTGTAAATCTCAGAATTGCAGATAAGGGCATACCAATGGGTAGAAGCCTGGTTACCTCTTTTCTACCCACCCAGAACCTTAGCCCAGGAGAACAGAAAGTGCTTGGGGTGGGGTGGGGCTGTGAGTGCGTGGGGACCTTCAGAGTACATGTTGTTTGAGCATGTGTGTATGCCCGTATCCATGTATAAGCGCATGTGAGACTGGAGGTCTGTAGAGGAAGGATAGTGGTACAGGGAAAAAGGGTCTCTAAGTACCTGTTCTAAGTGCCAGAATGAAGGGGCTCCTGTGAATATGCCCCACGGAACATCAAAACTTTAGAGTTAGCAGTTTCTCCATGACCTTCCTATCAGGTCCCTGAATATGGGTGGCTAGTGATGTCCATGGTCAAATTACTGAGCAGTGGCTCCCCAAAGGACAGGGCGAGATGATCAGTTCTGTCTGCACCCAGATTTGCCTTTTCTTTGGGAGGGACATTTCTCTTTGTGACTGCTGTACTTGCTCCCTGACCCTTCCCTTGTTCTGTTGAGGCACCTGCTGGTGCTGGGTATTACTGTGTGAGCACATCTGCCTTCTTCCCTTTTGTTTTGATGGGGCAGTGATTATGGGGGTCACAGCTTTACTTCTGGCTCCTAACTGGCTGTAGATTTCGAAGCTGGCCCTGAGATCTGGATAATGCTAGAGGCCACGGGAAGTTGTGGTTAAGAGCAGGGTCTCCACGCTCCAACACTCAGGGCCCGCATCTCAGCTCTGTCACTCGGTAAATGCAGGACTCTGGCAGGCTGTATTACCTCTCCGAGCCTCAGTGTCTTCCTTCGTAAATGGGAATAATAATATCTGCCTTTATGGGATACTTTTAGGAGATTATAGAAGATGTGAAGTGCTTAACATCATACTTGGTACCTAGTACGTACTCCATACATACATGTTTTTATTGGTTTTGTTCACCTTTCCTCTTTGCTTCAACCGGGTCATCAGAATTTCTCAGAGTGTCTGCTCTTGGGGCTCCCTGTCCCAGCGAACGCTCATGTCCCGAGAAAGGCCTTCTGCGCATGTGCGCTCCAGTGGGCTTGCCTTCCGCCATTCACTAGGCAGCAGCATTCATCTCCTTCTTGAAGTGCTTCACAGCCTCTGGGGCGTCTGTTATCTGCTTACATCGCCAGTCTGTCTCTTCTGATGGAGCCTGAGTTCTGGGGAGGCAGGGGACTCATCTGTGGTGGTCTCTGCCGGGACCCCTAGGCCCGGTGCTGTGTCGGACTAAATAAGTATTTTGTTGCATGAATGCATCAAATGGTTCAGCGTTGGGCAAGACCCCGAGTGACCCGTGGAGAAGGACATCCTGCAAGGCTGCGATGGGCCAAAAGCAGGCTTGCAGCTTCACGTTCTTTCTTCTCTTTCTAAAAGACATATTCTTCTATTTCATTCCTGAAAAGGAAGTCTAATTTGTCACCACATAGCATTTTTCTTCCCCTCTTGGTCCACAGAAATGCTCATTGAATGCATTCAAAGGTGCTGGAGCTGCTTCCCCTTCTCTGGCCCCTCAAGAATCTGATTTGAGTGGTTGGTAAAGAATTCCAGCCGGTTAAACTGTTGTTGCCTACCCAGAGAGCTAGTACACTTGTTGGGATGGGCACTGGATGATGTATGGAAGTGTGGAATCACTATATTGTACACCTGAAACTAATACTACACTGTATGTCAACCTAACGAATTAAAATAAAAACCCAAGAGCAAATAAATAAAAAATAAAAACACTTAAAAAAAAAGAAACCTAGTAAAGCTCTGTCCTCCTTACGTCTAAAGGTGAATTTCTTGCTATTTTCAGCTGACTGACCAGCCATAATCATGTGGTACAATCAACCATTAACTTTGAGTATAGATTGGTTCTTGCGACAGGAAAGACGGAGAGGGCAAGCTTTTGGCAGTAGAGAGTCTTGGTGGCAAAGGCGGGGGAGCCATGGCAGCAAGGTCCGGCGATCCACATCCGCTCGTCCTGGGCCTGCTGCTGTGTGCACTGAATCCCACTGTGTCCCAGGGCGGGAAGCTGTTGATGGTCCCCATGGACGGCAGCCACTGGCTGAGTGTGCTTGGGGTCATTCAGCAGCTTCACCAGAGGGGACATGACATAGTGGTCCTAGCTCCCGAGGCCTCCGTGCACATCAAAGAAGGAGCATTTTACACCTTGAAGAGGTACCCTGTGCCATTCCAAAGGGAGGATGTGGAAGGAGCTTTTACCAGACTTGGGCACGGTGTCTTTGAGAATGAGCCTTTGCTGCAGCGTGTGGTCAAAATATACAAGAGAGTCAAGGAGGACTCTGCTCTGCTTTTCTCTGCCTGCTCCCACTTACTGCACAACAAGGAGCTGATGGCCTCCCTGGTGGAAAGCAACTTCGATGCCGTGTTGACAGACCCCTTCCTCCCTTGTGGCCCCATCGTGGCCCTGTACCTGGCTCTGCCCACCGTGTTCTTCCTGAATGCGCTGCCATGTGGCCTAGATTTTCAAGGTACCCAGTGTCCCACCCCACCATCTTACGTGCCCAGGGCTCTGTCCCTTAACTCAGATCACATGACCTTTTTACTGCGGGTGAAGAACATGCTCGTTTTCTTGTCAGAGAGCTTTCTGTGCAATGTGGTTTATTCTCCATATGGAGCACTTGCCTCAGAAGTCCTTCAGAAAGATGTGACTGTCCAGGACCTGATGGGCTCCGCGTCTGTCTGGCTTCTCAGAAGTGACTTTGTCAAGGATTACCCCAAGCCCATCATGCCCAACATGGTTTTTGTTGGTGGGATCAACTGTGCCAGCAAAACCCCACTGTCCAAGGTGTGTATTTGAGGGGGAACTTTACAAATCTGTGTCCTCGCAGGAACTTTGGATGGATGAACTTCCCCCTGTATATGCCCCACGAGCATGCTGATATAGTCTCAATGCCCTCTTTCATTAGTTTCTGCCTTACAAATCTCCCGGGTCTGGGTTGTAATTTATATCTGTCTCAGGCATCCTCTTTTGGGTTGTGTCTTTGTGTAGGATGATTTAGGAAAGTACACTTTGGGCATTTTCTTTTTTGTGCTCCAGTGAACAGTAATCAATTAGAAGTGACAAAAGCTAACTGCGATAACTACAGAGCAATGGGTGTAGGGCTTCTTGCAGACGACACAGATCTGTCCCTGCGCCTCGCACTTGACTGGGTCAGACACGCAAGGGTGAAGACCGCCAAAATAATTCTTTGACATCTTTGGATCCTGACGGCAAAAGTTGCCTTTTTGTTCCTGGTTAAAGGTCCAGTTGCTAGATATTCTGATAGGAAGCTGGTTTCTGCAGTCCCTTCTCTTTTCATTAGTAAATATCAGACAATCAGATTCTGGCGCTGGGCAGAAAGGTCCTGAGTTTCATTCTCTGCAATGCTTACAAAGTTATTTTTTTTCCCCGTACAGAATTTGGGGTATGCAAAAAGTAGCCCTCACATTCTCTTCCAAATATCAACGGAGGTGACAGAGAATAACAGGAGAAGCTCTGTCAGGTGAAGGGCTGGGAAGGATTCTCCGAGGAGGTGACATTTCAGTGCGCATTCATTCATTTATTTTTCAAGTATTGGTTGAGGATCCACGGGTAGCCCAGGTACTTTGCAGGTGCTGAGTCTGGCTCCTACCAAGGAGAGCACTGAATGTTATTCCCAGAGGGACTGCAACATGATTTACATCTTGAATGATCATGTCATTGTCACGGCAAGGAGAAACTTTGGATGGCAGAAAAAACACCACGTGAGAAATCCGGTACCTCCGCTCCATTGCTGCATGATCAGATCCCCTCTGTGGGGCTCCGATTCCTGCTGATTCCTACCCTGTAATGTGAAGAGAGATCTGGTGACCTCCTCAGACCTCCCACCAGTAAGATTCTGACACCCCGTGGCCTGTTGGGGAAGTAGATGTCTGATGGGGTGTTCTGATTAAGAAAGAAGGAGATAGCATTGTTTCTTTGAAAGCAAAATGAGAAAACCTCATGTTATAAAACAGAGTTCTCTTTGTGTATAGGAAAAGGTGAAATATTTCCAGACCAGTGGTTACATCATAGATCAAAGAAAAGAGAGCTGGTCAGCATGTCTAAGAGTGGAATTCAAGAGGAATATTTTTGGCATCATAACATAGGATCCAAGTGAAAATAACTGTGTTTCGCACTTACTTTGAAATGGGAAACTTTGGAGATGTGCAAGCATAATAGAAATTCCACCTGAAATAGTAGGGCTTGCTTATAAATTTGCAGGGGTATCCTCAGTTACACTGGCCTTCTTTCTATTTCTGGGACATTCCAAAATCTTTCCCCGTTCAAGAGCCTTGAACATGATGTTCTGTCCTCTGGCATGCTTTTAGGTCAGTAATAATGTCACTTCTTCAGAGAGTCCTTCTCTCTATGATAGGATCCTGTGCCCTTTCCTTCATAGCACATCAAGTATTGTGATCATCTCATTTAGATATTTCTTTATTGATGGTATTTTCCATATATGGGGGGGCAGGGACCACTGCTGCCCATGACTGTACTCTTAACACCTGGCAATGGGTCTGCACGTTATTGGTGTCTCGTAAATATCAGCATCTTGGACATATAATGAGCACTTGCCCAATGTTTGTTAAAGGAATGAATGAAAACCACAAAAGTGTATGAACTGAGGACTAGTCACCAGATAGGCTCACTAGTCAGGCCGAAATCAAAGTTCAGCCTAATCAAAATGCTGATTTCATCATTTAAAAAATAAACTAGTATGCAAACTTTCATCAATCAAGAAAATACCGTTTCTTCTTTCTGAATTCTATGCCAGGCATTGGTCTTATTGAATTCACTAGAATTCAATTAAACTCAATGCAATTAAAAATAATTGAATAATTTTTGGCAATCGCAAGGATTCTTGTCTTCTCCTGATTTAATGAAGATTGATTTTCATTTCATCGTTTCGTATCATGTTTGCCATTGCTTTTTGGCAAGTAGTCTTTATTTAAATGAGCTCCTTTTTTTTTTTTTTTAGATTTTTTTTCTTTATTTATTTGACAGCGAGAAACACAGCGAGAGAGGGAACACAAGCAGGGGGAGTGAGAGAGGGAGAAGCAGGCTTCCCGCCAGGGAGCCCGATGTGGGACTCCATCCCGGGTCTCCGGGATCATGACCTGAGCCGAAGGCAGTTGCTTAACCAACTGAGCACCCAGACATCCCTAAATGAGTTCCTTCTTTAAGATATTTACTTGGAGGAGCTACAGGACTTTATCTACCATCTTTCTTAGTATTGTAGTTTTGGCATTTATAATCAATAAATTTTTTTTTTGCCTGAAATTTGTCTAAGTGCTGAGTTGTAATGACTATGTGTTACGAATCCAGGCCGGATAACAACCCTCTTTGTCCTACTTAATATTTTTAACTTGAAATTCCACTTTTTTGATATTACTATTATCATTCCTGCACTATCTTGTTTACATTTCCCGAGCGCCTCTTTGCTACCCTTTGTCTTCAAGCTTTTTTCCCTTTCTTCTTCTCCTTTTCAAACACCAAGCTGGTATTTGTTGACTGGTCAGGAGACTTGCCTGTTTGCACTGAATTTAACAATTGTTAGATTTGATTCTAACTTTAGCAATTTATTTTTATTTTACTGGTCACTTTTCCTGATTTTTGCTGGTTTGGCAAGTTGCTATTCATTTTCTTTCCTTCCCTTGGTTGATTAAAGAATGCTTTTCTATGCTTCCATTACTCTAGTGGAGATTGTTTCTGTCCCCGTGCTCTTGGTCAAAGTCCTGAACTTCAAGAATGGAGATAGAATCTTTAGCTGATAAAAAGAGTCGGTACGGAAGGCGTACCTGGTGTTGGGCAAGTCTGGGATGCCAGGCAGATAAAAGATAATAGGACAGCATTGGGAGCACAAAGCTCAAGGATTCCAAGATTGCCTTCCCTGCTCAGGGTGACAGACTGTGGATGCGTGGGGATTTAGAGATGCTACCCATCCAGACACGTTGAGTGTGAGGGAAACAGCCAAAGAGAATGTCGGTGAGAACGGAGACTAGACGATGGGGAGGAGAAAGGCTGGTGGGCAGGCAGTCTTGGTCTGTGGTTCTGAATGTGTAGGTGATAAAGCAACAGTTTTCCAACATGCTAAGTGCTTACCAAGGATTTTGAGAAACAGATGATGTTTGGGAAGAGATGATCTAATAAAAGCTTGGAACTCAAAATACTAAACTCTCAGCAAAAGTTAGAACGTGGGTTAAAGCCTTCAACGGGGTGGGCAAGTGCTGTCACTTCAGAGGGGGCCTCATCCTTTTTGGAAGGGATAAGAGGTGGGGGAATCGAGGGTTATTTTCGTTAACATGTCGCTTCACTCTTTGGCCACTCTAGGGTCTGTGGAGTCAGGGCCAGGTTTGGGGAAGTTGTGCCAAGTGGGCATTGACCTCACCATAGTTGAATTATGGAAGAGCTGGCCCACTGCAGGCATCGGCTGTGAGAGCATGATCTTGGCAGCTTGCTCTTCTGTGATCCGTAGATGAACTTCTGTGACATTTACACTTTAGTCTGGCTATGTACCTTTGGGTGTTTATGGACCTGTGGTTCCATTTTATGATAATCACACCCCGCTGTGTGCCAAGTGGGTGTGGGAGAGTGTACAAGGAGGGCAATCAGATGTGGCGCTTTGTAGACAGGCCTAAAGTAAGAGTGGGTTTCATGAAAGAGGGGAGGTCCTAGGGGTGAGGTGACCTGTTTACCTTCACTCAGAAGAAAAGAGCTCAAAAGGTACTTGGAGATGAGTTGTCTTTCTGAGGAAAGAAGGATGTGGTATAATCCCGGGGAGGAGGGACTTCAGGAAAACTGTCCTTAGGATGTTTTTGTCATAGACCAGCAATGCAGCGTGGTGTTGGGGAGGGTGATGCTGGCCTCCCTGACCTTCCAGATGGGCCCAGCGGAGAAGGGGGGACACAGCCACCAGCAGCCAGAGGCCTCGGAGAACTGGGGGTGGGGGGGAGGGAGCAGCCTGGGGCTCACCCCTGAGGACAGCTGGCATTGTTCGGGCTTTATTGCTCATGCGCTGAACCAAACCTGAAAGAAGTCTCTTAAAATCACATGCGCTGAGCCCTGTGGGAGCTCCTCTGCATGCCACACCCAGGGTGCCCAACGCTCTGGCTTGAACAGGACAGGAAGTCCCATATCTCAGGAAGCCCCTTAGTTCTGGGCCAACCCCAGCATATCACACGGTCTCATTAATGTCCTTGGCATTCTTGGGAAACATATAAAATATTTGGGAGACTCTCGGGGAGTTCATTAGATCATGAACAACTCACATCACATCTCCTCTATTTCCTCTACGTGGGAATTGCCACTCTGTGTGTGCACGTGACTCCCCCACATGTGTGTGCCCGAGTGTGCGTATGTGTGTGTGCATGTGTGTGTGCCCGAGTGTGTATGTATGTTTCCTGAAGACCACAGTACGCTGGAATTGGTTTTGAAGGTCGGGGCCCGATCAGGCTGAGCTGAGATTATTGCTGAGGGTTGAGTGTGGGGGCACCCTTACCCTCTTCCTGGGGATGCAGCCATCACTCTTGACTCCAGGTCCCCCTGTTTTCATACTGAAGCTAATGGTGCTGTTCTTTTGGTTGGATTATTTTTTGTTGCTTCCTCTCGGAGCTTTTGTCTGACATCCATCTCTAAAGTCTCTTCCTTGTGACTTGAGGGGCAGAGGCTTGATAGCTTATAATCTGTGGTCTGTCCTTACTAGTGGGGTCTCAGCCATCACTGTCTCTCCCCCTTATACATGCAGACGCTTCTGAAGGTCCCATCCCCCTGCTTCATCCAAAGGAACCACGGATTTTCCATTTTCTAGTAGTTTTAAGGTTCATTATTGACTAGAAAGCCACTCACAGGTCATTCCTTATTCCTTGGGTCATCTGGCCCAGAAGTTTCTTCGGAAACAAGACCCATTGCTTTGTCTTGAGTTTCATCCTTACATAGCCCAAACTGTAATGCCCAGTGGTGATCTTGTTTGGAGGCCTCAGAGCAGGCTTTCAGTTGCAATCTTCCTTGAATGATGAGGATGGATATATTGCTAGAAGAGATCAGCTCTGGAACGGGGCAGGAACACTCGGTGGGGGTCATGTGCTGGACTGGGTTCTTGTTTATCCTTCCCACTGGTGACTTTGGTACTCGGGGTTTGCTCACATGCCCTTGACCCTCTCTGAACTCTGCAGAAAGGGCTCAGATCCTGGTGCACCCTTGGCAAGGTTTTCTGTCCTGTTTGCTCTCTCTCATATCTGGGAAGAAATATTTTGCTTTTTACAGTACATTATGAAGCTGGCAAAGAAAGATTCAGATATCTTTCTGTAGGTTTTGCTAAGGCAGGAAAGTTGAATGGCACCTCAGGAAAGGTGGGAAATTGCCAGGTTGACTGGTTAAGTTTCAGCACTGAGGTGACGTGACTATGATCCTTAACCACCCCATCCTTATATGGATTGCCATAGGGAAGACTCTGCTGTAGGCTGTGGGGAAGCAAGAATTGTTACAGGCTGTCTTGGCGATTTGAGGTTTTTCTTAACCATGAACCTCATCTTCAACCCTATTTGCAGCTTTCTGCTTTGGTTCCATTCATTCTTTCAACATAAAAGGAATGTTGCCGAAGCCTTGGAAAATGATACACATCTTTACTGTAGATTTCCTTAAAGGAGACGTGCAGGAGTTTTAGAGTCTGCAGAAAGCTTTCTGAAATCCTCCTTGGACAGCTTTCCTCTCTCCCAAGGTCTCCCTTCACCGATGTGCTAAACACTGATCGCTAAACGGCTCACTCCCTTCTCTATCAGGCTCATTTACCTTTCGCTAATCCTTCCATATTGCCCTCTGCTCTCTCCTTTAGTTCCCTTCCTGAAAGGCTGCTTTCTCCCAAGATCCTCCCAGCTGCTCAAAGCCCCTGGGAAATGGATCTGATCATATCTTAGATTGCTTTTCCTTTGGAAAATTAGCATACTGCCTCTCTGCATCTCAAAGAAGAGGAGAACCCAGAGACAACCCTCTGTGCAGGAAGCCTTCCTCCTTTGGAAAAGAGTAAGGAGGGGGAGGAAAGGCTGTAAGGTGCACTAATGCTTTGTATCTCTAACACCCACACCCCTACACACACACACACACACACACACACCCCTTTACTCACGTTCTTAAGATGAAGACATCTGATTCATAGCTGAATGTATGCACTTCCCAAAGAAGGTAAGAATAAAAGTAACTGGAAATTTCTCTTCTGGTTCTAGGAATTTGAAGCCTACGTTAATGCTTCCGGAGAACATGGAATTGTGGTTTTCTCTTTGGGCTCCATGGTCTCAGAGATTCCTGAGAAGAAAGCTATGGAAATTGCTGATGCTTTGGGCAAAATACCTCAGACAGTAAGAAGATTCCATGCAATCCTACCTTCCCAAGGGTTGGAACCCCAGATTTCTAGTATCGATGTTAATCTTATCAGTTGGACTTTTGGTTTGGGTTTCCCTGCCACTTCTCAACTATTAATACAAAAATCTTTTTGCCATGTCACTCTCAACCATTCTGTTAAACCATGGTCTACTTCACTTGGACGTCTCATTTTCTCTAAGAAACTCAAAAGTGGACTAAGGAAAATTTATTTTATTTTAGTTTACTAACTAATTTATTTTGTAAAGATTTTATTTTTTTAAGCTCCATATCCAACCTGAGGCTCAAACTCACAACCCCGAAATCACGTGTTGCGTGCTCCACTGACTGAGCCCGCCAGGTGCCCCAAGGAGAATTTATTTTAAAGATAAAGTAAACTGGATAATGTACGGGATAGTGTTTCTTCATATTACATAGGAGTATTTCCACAAAAAGCCAATGGATTAATTTCTTGTATTTCTGCTCCTGTAATTCTACATTCACTCACTATATTAAGTAAACTTCCCCTTGAAGAAGAAAAGTGCAAAAATCATAACCGTTCAGCTTAACAGATTTGCACAACTACACAGAACGTTCGCCGTCCCCAGAGCCTTCCCAGGAGGGATACCTCCCACCCTTGCTAAGGTTATGTTCATTCAGAAGATGTCACATTCTAGCTACTATGGTGGATGTTTTTGAATCACTGTGTCCTTTTCTCTGCAAGGTCCTGTGGCGGTATACTGGCACCCCACCACCAAATCTTGCGAAGAATACAGTACTTGTCAAATGGCTGCCCCAAAATGATCTGCTTGGTACGTGGGAAGGGCGTGGGAAGGATGTGGAGTGTAGGTCAAACGCAAGTGAAATCAACAAAGGGGCTTGTGCAGGGCTGTTCTAAAGGATTGTTTCGCTGGAAAATATGGCCAGAGTGTCCCACATTGCTTTTTATCCTGTGGGGCATCTCAACCCACATTCTCCCCTGCAGACTTCCGCAGCAGCCACATGGGGGCGGCACTGAGTCGTTAGAGCGCTTTCCGAACCTAGATGGTGACCCCTGGCATCCCTCCCCGCTTTGCTTCTCAGGTCACCCGAAGACTCGTGCCTTTATCACACATTCTGGCTCCCATGGCATATACGAGGGAATTTGCAACGGCGTCCCAATGGTGATGCTGCCTTTGTTTGGGGATCAAATGGACAACGCGAAGCGCATGGAGACCCGGGGGGCTGGCGTGACCTTGAACGTCCTGGAAATGAGTTCTGAAGACCTAGCAAATGCCCTAAAAACTGTCATCAACGACAAAAGGTAAGAGAAGAGGTACAGAGAAATACTACCTGTATTTTGGCTACCTCATTCACAGCAATATTTAAATGTGAAAACAAATACCTAAAAACCCAATTTATAAGTAAGATGATTTGGGGATTATTATTATTCATTTTATAAAAGGATGCTTTAATTCCTATCGAACTTATCATTGAAATGATTTCAGATATTATTTCCTCGGTAGGATTAAAACTTTTATTTATTAAAAAAACACCGTCACCAAGTAGACATCTGATCTGTGAGTTTGTGCAGAAATGTTCCAGTACAAGAAGCGTACTGTCCATAAGATGAAAATAAACCAGAAGCTTAGAAGTACAGCTCCCTCTAGCTCTGAAGCCCCTGAGAGATTTTGTTCATAGAGGTTCAGAAATAGGATGGGGTCATATCACAGATATCACAGATAAAGGCTCATAATAAAAGCAAAGGTAAGTCTGTTCAAATGTGGCTCTGAAAACAATCTGAGAGGCAAAAGCCATCAGATCAAATGATCTCTGCATGAAATTTATCGTATTGCTGCCACGTTCCCTAGTAATAGGTTGGCCAAAACCTTATGGGAAGAAGCGACGGGCAGGCAACAACTGATGTGTGAGTGCCTGTGTGTGTGTGTGTGTGTGTGTGTGTGTGTGTGTGTGTGTCTATGAGGGTGTCAGGACTGTTGACCTGGAGTTGCTTCATTCTGAAAGAGACTTCGGTCGGAGGGACTATTGTGAAAAGCCCGGAGTGTGTTCAATGGGAGGAGGCACGGCACAGGGTGACACGGTGAGCCTGCACAAGGAAAAAGGGACGAATGAGGCGCTCCTGTGTGTGATGCCAATGGACAAGAAAGAAAAGTCCAAAAACTGCCCCCTTCCAGGGTAAATGCCCAGCATGCCCGGAGGAGCAGGTGGCATCCCTCCATTCTGATGGGCCTCTTCTGACAGCCCAGCTTGTTGGTGTCAGGCTGTGCTGCTCCCATGTCAAATGCACTGAAAACCCCACTTCTCTCCACGTGCTGACAAAACTCGTTCCTGCGGTTTGCACTGGTAGTACGATTTTGATCTTCTGTTGAGTGGTACAGAAAACTACCTGGAGCCGACAAATGACTTGGTAGAAGTTCTCTTATTTTTTTTTAAAGATTTTTTTATTTATTTACTTGACACAGAGAGAGATCACAAGTAGGCAGAGAGGCAGGCAGAGTGAGAGGAGGAAGCAGGCTCCCTGCTGAGCAGAGAGCCCGATGTGGGGCTCGATCCCAGGACCCTGAGATCATGACCTGAGCTGAAGGCAGAGGCTTAACCTACTGAGCCACCCAGGTGCCTGAAGTTCTCTTATTTTTTAAGAAAAACCTTCATCGAGGGGCGCCTGCGGGGCTCAGTTGTTAAGCGTCTGCCTTCGGCTCAGGTCATGATCCCGGAGACCTGGGATCGATCCCCACATCGGGCTCCCTGCTCGGCGGGAAGCCTGCTTCTCCCTCTCTCACTCCCCCTCCTTGTGTTCCCTATCTGGCTGTGTTTCTCTGTCAAATAAATAAAAAAAAAATCTTAAAAAAAAAAAGCCTTCATCAATCAGCTTGAGTTATGAACAGACTTCATCTATTTGCTCGGGAGTCTTCTCTGCCTAATTGTGAATCTCCCTGTTCCCAACACACCAAGCTGGGGCATAAAATAAAGATTAAATGGGAACGTTTTTCCACCAGGTCATAACAGGGGCACAAGAGATGGTGGATGAGTGAATGAAAGTTCTAGAAAATCTATCTTGTTTAAGAGAAGATTTATATAAAAGGATGATGTTTAATAAGACTTACGGCCGAATATCATTATCACAGTACAATAATATATTCAAATATAATGACAGGCCTGTTTAAAGGCGGCAGATATCATAACGGCTCCTGAATAGGAGTGTCTTACTCTGGTCTTTTTTCTGCTTTTCTTCCCCCCCCCGCCTCCTCCTACGTCTCTTTCTTCTTCTAGAGCATGCACACTAAGGCTTGAAGCATCTAACCCAGTTTGGTTTTGGATGTTCTGCTTCAGCCATCCACACCGTCCAAAATCAACAAAAGTCTGTTTTGTTCAGCAGGCTGCGTAGACGCGGCCTTGTGCTAACGTTAGCCTTGGATTATGTGGTGTGTCACCAAGGCCGAGGACGCCACGCCTTGCAGACGGCACTTACAAGCCGCTTCTGCTTTGACTAGATGTGATAGCTGAAAACCGTGGAAAGGAAAACCAGCTCATAGTTTCTGACATGACTTTTTCTTTTCTTTCTTTCCCTTATGGTAGAAAAGTATCTAATTTCCTACAAAAATACCAAGAAAAAGGAAAGAAGAAAATAAGAAGCAAGGTTCAAATAATTTCATATCATAATTTTGGCTTCCAGTTTTCTTTCCACATTTTTTAAATTTCAGAGATAAAGACCATTATGTGAGTGTGTGTGTGTGTGTGTGTGTGTGTGTGTTTATGTTCTATTTATAATGGAAACTCATTTCCTCTGCCAAGGTTAGCCTTCCCAACCACAGCAAGCCTAAAGGGAGGATGGTTCATTGAGGCCGACGATCCAGACACTCACATAACTGTCTCTGTGTTTAGCTATAAGGAGAACATCATGCGTCTCTCCAGACTGCACAAGGACCGCCCCATCGAGCCCCTGGACCTGGCTGTGTTCTGGGTGGAATTCGTGATGAGGCACAAGGGAGCCCCACACCTGCGCCCTGCAGCCCATGATCTCACCTGGTACCAGTACCACTCTTTGGACGTGATTGGCTTCCTCTTGGCCATTGTGCTGGGGGTTGTCTTCATCACTTATAAATGTTGTGCCTTCGGCTACCGGAAGTGCTTCGGGAAGAAAGGACGAGTTAAGAAATCTCACAAATCCAAGGCGCACTGAGAAGTGGGTGGGAAATGAGATGTCCCGAAAGTGCAATCAGAGGAGGCAACACTAAATTCATGTTCTGCTAATTAAAGAAATAGCCCTGAGTGAGATACCCGAGTGTTTTTTTTTTTAAATAAAAATAACCTAATTGGTAGTCACACCTATAGGTAGAGACCCTTGAATGGCTTCTGCCGCCTCTAGTATCTCTAATCTGGACTACCCTTGTCATCGTTTAAGTGACTTGCCAAGAGGGTCAGACAAGTCCCTCCTGCACTTTTGCATTACTTTTCTTACTTAGCAGTGAGGCCTGTTTGGGGTTTCAGAGGTCCCCCCACCCCCACCCCGCAACCTGGGAAGACGGTTCTAACATAATCATCTGGCTTCTATAGATGTTGTGATCAATTCCATCACCAGTGAGGGCAGGTCTTGACTTACGCTCATGCTTCACAGATGTCACTTTAGTGTATTTAAAGGCGATGTTTGTTTATTCCTTGCACTTGAAATAAATGAATGATGCAGATATTTTGAGAACAGTGTCTGATTTCTGACTTTAGGGCAAAGAATGATGTATAAAAATGATGAACGGTGTGTTCAAGAGGATAATCAAGGCTTATGGCAAATGGATCTCATTCGAGAAAAACCCAAAGTAGAGTGTCTTACAAGTGCATTTTCTCTGATGTTTTCCACAAACGAAAACATTAATAAATTCATATAAATTATATTTCCTAGGTGTTCTTCTCTTCATTATTGTTGCATTTCTTGGTTAACTACATGTGCTGATTATAAAAATAATCCATGATTATGACAGAAATTATAAAAATGTAGAGGTGCACAGATCCACAAGAAAATCAAAATCTGGTAATTTCCCAGAAATAACCTCAGTTACTATTTTGGCAAATTCATATACCTATAAAATACTGCAGCTACACCAATATATCTAGCACTTTCCAACACTCTTTTTCACTTCACTGTACTGGGAATGCCCTCCCCATAGTTTTCTCTAACATTTAATTCATTTTTAGTGACCAAGAAGTAATTATTGCCTGGATATGGCAGGATTTATTTGACCAACACTTCTGGGTGGATTCACTTTTGCCTTCTGCTATAAAGGAGCCCTCCTTGACTAGCCCAGTGGCGAGGTCTTCGCACATCTGTATGACTGTCTCCATCAACTCGATGGTTGTCTAAGCCTGGGTTTCCTTGAGGCAAGGACTCCAGGACAAGTAGCTTATTTGGTAAGTGAAGGAAACCCTAACATGGGAGTGGGGAGTGGCACCAGGAGTGAGGGACTCCAAGAAGCTCTGTGGTGGGCGACTGGAGCTGAATCCCTCTGTTGATGCTGGGAACCAGTGTAAGAAGCCAGACTTATCCCACCTTAGCGAGAAGCCAAGTCCTGGGCTCTCTGAGCGCTCACTCTGTCCTGTGAGTGGCTGTTCCCAGGTCATGTTATTTCCCTTCACGTCCAGTTGACCCCAAGGGAGGGCAAGGGGCCCCTAACAGCCAGAAAGAGCCCCTGGGAGAGAAACTGAGGTGTGGCGTTGGAGGCAGGACCTTGGGTTTAACACAGAAGGACACAGGGATCCGGATGGGGCACCACAGCCTTGCTATCCTGAGAAGATGGCTTGAGCTATTCCCAAACTGCAGGCGAGAGGGGCTGCCCGTGTGTGGGAAAGCCAGTTTCCCGCACCCTCTTTGGTGTAAAGTAATATCTTGAAGGAAAGTATCAGTTGGTAGATGAACCGTGGGATCTTGTTTTAAGTTTTTTTTTAAAGATTTATTTATTTTAGAGGGAGAAAGAGAGAGAAAGAGGGCCCGCTGAAGGAGGGGCCAAGGGAGCAGAAGAGAGAGTATCTCAAACGGACTCCTCACTGAGCACAGAGCACGGAGCCCAACACGCGATGCCATCTCATGACCCTGAGATCATGACCTGAGCTGACACCAAGGGTTGGAGAGTCAATTGACTGTGCCACCCTGGGGTCTTGTTTATTTTATTTTATTTTATTTTATTTTATTTTATTTTATTTTATTTTATTTTATTTTATTTTATTTTATTATTTTATTTATTTATTTATTTTTTTTAAAAAAAGAGTTTATTTATTTGACAGAGAGAAACACAGCCAGAGAGGGAACACAAGCAGGGGGAGTGAGAGAGGGAGAAGCATGCTTCCTGCTGAGCAGGGAGCCCGATGTGGGACTCAATCCCCGGTCTCCGGGATCATGACCTGAGCCGAAGGCAGTCAAAGGCAGTCGTTTAACCAACTGAGCCACCCAGGCGCCCTGGGGTCTTGTTTTAAATGTGCTTTTATTACTATTATTACGTCAAAGTTGTTTTTGTTTGTTTGTTTGTTTTAAGCTTAGGAGCCATTTGTGTTTCTTTTTTGGAGACGTCCTTGACCTGTCTTCCTATAGGTTGTCTTACCCTGAGGGTTTGTTCAGAGAGTTCACTGCATTAAGGAGAACATCCTTCGGACCTGTACTGTATTCTCTCCACTTGTTCCGTGCCTTTAATTTTGCCCACACTTTTGTGTGTTTGTTGCTTTGTGCTTTGTGTTGCACATAAAGTTTTAAATGCGTAGACTTCAAACTGGAGCTGGGGTCACGTGAATAGCTAGTTTCTCCTGGCCCCAGCCCCATTTATTCCTTCCCTTCGCTGCTTTTGGGAAGCTGTTCTCACCAGATCCCTCCCCACATCTTTGAGCCCTACAGGGACTCATAGACTATATCCACCGTCCCTCAAGCCCTTCTTGGTCCATCCAGGGACCAGCTCCCAGGCTTACTGCTCCTGGCTCCCTGCTGGGGGAGGTCCTCTCCGGACCTGAGTCTGGCCTCCACCAGCTCCTGCTTCTTCACACTTTGATTTTTCTGGCCCCTATGTCCTCTTGTTGGGACATCCTAAGCAAAAAGGGGGACTTTTTATTTTTTTAAGATTTTGTTTATTTATTTGACAGCGAGAAACACAGCCAGAGAGGGAACACAAGCAGGGGGAGTGAGAGAGGGAGAAGCAGGCTCCCCGCCGAGCAGGGAGCCCAATGCGGGGCTCGATCCCGGATCTCTGGGATCATGACCTGAGCCGAAAGCAGTCGCTTAACCAACTGAGCCACCCAGGCGCCCCAAGAGGGATTTTTTGTAAGGAGGCAGACTTCCTAAGGATGTGGGGCTTATGGCCAGACCTCACTGGTGCCAAGTGGAGCCTCTCTTGCCTGTCCTGGTCCCTGCACACTCTGGGTGCCCTATCTTCCTTCTCCTCTTTGCTTTGCTCCGCAGTCCCCAAGATCCCATGGGATTGCGGAAGACTGACCAGAGTATTTCTTACCCAGAAGGGAAGAATCTCATTGGTGCAGATCAGCGGTCCACTCCTGGTCATTCAATCAGAAATGTTGAGGGAGGGATTGCACATGGAAAACATGGTCATGGGGAGCCATAACTGCCCCCAAATGTCAGGGAAGAGGGAACCTAGTGAGCTCGGGAGATGTTCTCAAATGTGTCTGCTACATACATATGTTGTGTCCATTTTTTTTTAATTTTTTTTTTTTACTTTCTACCTTGATGCTTTCATGCATTTAAACCCACAGGTTTCTACAATTCAGTTTTTCTAATTTTCTAAGTAGTTCCTGCAGAGGGTGGGAAACTCGGTTGAGTGATAACATGTCACAGTGACTGACTTCGTGAATTGATGATATGGGAGTCAAATATTGTCCTCATCTGAAGAAAAAAAAATTCTGAAAAATATTTTTATTTCCAAAAACCGAGCAGAACCCACTTCTTTTTCCTTGTTCTCATCATCTCAGTGCCTTCTCTGGATAGTGTGTCCAGGGGCTTCTCACTTTTTGCTCACTTTTCTCACTTTTTACACACTTATTTTGAATGCAACTAAAAATGGCCCCTTTCTCCACCCTTCCTGATAGCCATGCCCTTCATTCTGTGGCTCCATTGGGAGGAGGGATCCATTCCCCACTCCCTTGAGACCTGGATGGCCGGTGACCTGCGTTGGGCTAGTAGCACGTGGTGTGTGGGGGGGCAGTTCCAAGTCGAGGCCCCAGGAGGTCTTCATGTTCTCCTGGAAGCCCACCTCCCTGCTGTGAGAACAGCCTGGGCTAGCCCTGCTGTGGGACAGACGTGGGTCCCAATCACCCCAGCCACTTCGGCCAATAGCTAGCCAACTGCCAGACCTGCCAACCTGTGGGAGGCCATCTTGACCAACCAGCCTTTACCCAGCCCCCCAGCTGACTGCAGGTGCACGAATGACTCCATGGATGGATATGGCCCAGATGAACAAAATAGACCAGTAGATTTATGAACAATAATAAGGGGTTGTTTTCAGTCGTTAAGCTCTGAGGGGCTTTGTTACACAGCAGGAGCTCACTGATACATTCAGCCCTAGCTCTCAGCCTACAGTCTTTCACATGTTGGGTCTTTAGACAGCCAGAGGACACAGGCGTCCTACCCCTCTTCATATTCACCATTACACGGACAGCCATGTCAGCAACACACAATAGGCAGGCAGGTAGGGTCTGTGGAATGCAACCACAACTGTATCTCTTGAGTGATCTTTGAGGAGAAGACCTGGCCCAGAAGGGGTTGGGAAGAGATATGTCAGAGGTATCTATGAAAGAGGGGCAGGTGACAACTGTCTTCTTGTGCCTATTCCATGTTGGTCATAATGTCACCAAAGGGCAGAAGGAGGAATAACACAAAGATTTTATGGGGAAGGAGAGTTTGGCACTACGCCGGGGAAGCTTGTTTTCCAAGCATCCAGCTTCAATGAAGTAGAAATGGGCCAGGAAGGCTAATGAGCACCTGGTATCAGAGGTGTCCAAGCAGAGGTTGAGGAACTTCTTCTTGGGAGGGTGGACTAACTTTGGGAATTTTAAGCAGTCTTGGACCTAGGTGGCTCTGAGTCTTGTTCTGTTGCCCTGGAATGCATAGAAAGGTTTCTGAAGGCCAACATTTCGTTGCTCAGACTCTTGATGTGGCCTGTCTCACAGCTACGACTGACAGGGAAATCCTTGGGCTCCACTTTTGGTTCAGGAAAACAGGGTCTCTGCCCTCTCCCCGGTCCTTGAGGTCCTTCATCTTCTAAGTATTCTGCTGGGGGAACCCCCTTCCCCATCCTATAATCTGTCCAGTCCCCGGGGGTGGAAGAGTCTTTCCCAGGACTCATCTGTGGCCCACCCCACCCTCTGCCCTGACCACATCTTCCCACCCTGAGGTCCTATGATCACATGTTGGAAGAGGTCACCTAGAAGACATGACTACCAGTTGACCTGTGAGCTGGACTTGGGAAATTGGAGGCTCCCCATCCCCTCTCCTGTCCTTAGAATGAGAGTTCTGCTTACCTTTCCCACTCCCAGAACCTGCTCCAAGGACACAGCCCTGGGGTGCTGATATGGTGTTGAGTCCATCTTGATGATACGCGTGACTGAACCCAGTTAAGGCCACTGAGTAAACTCTTCAGATGCAGTTGGCAGGTGCAAGAATCTAGTCTTGCTGCCACCCAAGTTAATCATCACATGTAAGTTCTCTTGCTTATTAAAGCTGCCACCTACCAACCTGGAGTGGCCTTTCTTGGGTCTTTCCCTGCTTTCTGAGGACAGGGTTCAGTTTCAGGTTTCACTCAGGAAGTTCCCGTGGAGCTAGCATCCCCAGGGGACTTGGCGGTGAGTTGCCCCCACTGCCACCATGCCCCTTTCCCCAACAGACCACCGTACTTTACCACACACGTGAGGAAGAGAAACATCTAGTGACACCATAACACGGCGTTTTAATCACAGGGCCCTGTGCCCTCCTCAAAGCCCTCACTTGATAAAGACTCAGGAAGGCAGTTAGACCTCAAAGTTCCAAGGGTCTGCGACCTAACGGTGATGATTCTAATGAAACCCTCCCTCCCCACCAGGGGACCCATTCCTCATCCACATTACGACTGAGAAGCCAACTATTCCACTTGGAGACAACCCCTCCTGCTATTGTCCACATCACCATTGATGTGTATTAGGCAAAGAACTGGGCTTTTTCTTGCGATATATGTTTGTTCCATCCAGGAGAGGTCTCTGAGGAAAGGTCAGTATTTGGGTCCCAGAGTAACTCTTCAAAGGATTCCCAGGAGGGAAAGAGCACAGGACACACCTGGGAGTGTTCAGCTCTCCAGATGGATATCTGCGTGGTTTGCCCACCCTCAAGAAGCTGCTGCTCTTACAATGGGGGAGCCTCGGGGGCAGCTGAGGTGCATTCCTCATTAATCATTAGTTTCAGTTCAAGAGAAGAGAGAGGAAGAGCCCTTCTTAAAGTGTATCAGTTAGCTACTGCTGTGTAACAAATGACATCGACTTAGTGGCTTAAAACAACACCCATCTATTATCACAGTTTCTGTGGGTCAGGATTCAGGGTGGGAGGGTCTCACAGGCTGCATTCAAGGTGTTGATGGGGACACATCCTTTCTGGAACTTGGTTCTCTTCCAGGTTTATGTGATTGTTGGCAGAATCCAGTTCCCTGTGGTGGTAGGCTGAGACCCTCACTTTCTTGCCACATGGGTCCTTCCATAGGCAGTTTATGTCACGCTGTTTCCATCTTGAGGCTAGTGTGAGAACCCCCTCCAGTCTTGTATGAGATCATGTGACCAGGGGAGTGGCTTCCCATCACCTTTGCCACGGTCCGCTGCTTAGAATGTGGATCTAACCAAGTCACCGTTCTGCCCACACTCAAGGGGAGACGCTTCTACAGGGCGTGACTCACTGGGGCTCATCTTAGGGTGTGTTGACACACTAATTTATAAAATTGGTCTACCTTAGAGGAGCTTGAGGAAGACATGACAGAAGCAGTCATAGACTCAAATGAGGACCCGTCAGAGGAAATGGAGGACCTGGAACCTCTGGAACCAGATGACAGAGGCAAGAAAGTCAGCGCCACCCCTGCATTCCTGCCCTTCCTGCCCCCACCCTCAGTCCTGGCCACCAGGGTCCCGGCCTCAGTCTGTTTCTCCTTCTGCCGGGTGGACAGGGATGCCCGGCTCCATCGCGGGGCAGCTGGAGTTGCAGCTGGGCAGTGTTGGGAAGGTCTAGGCAAGTGACAGCCCTCTCAGCACCGCACCTGTGTCGCCTTGTCTCAGGGACTTTCCAACAAATCACGAACCTCCTCAACATCATGGACAGTGGGCCAACGAAGATGGACGCTGCTGGGGCAGGTCCTGACATGCGGAAGACGCTGGCCTCGGTGATCATCACAGAGAAGGCCACCACGGAGCCCTCTGTGGTGATGAACGCTCTCATCCGCTGCCTCCAGGTGCCTGAGGTAGGACCCGCCCACCCTCGTCTGCTGCCCCCAGAGCCCAGCCCTACCTGTGACTGCCTGAGCGTCTGCCCACTGACCATGGCGGGTGCGGCACCGGGTGCTGGGGCACAGAGGTGGGCGAACTGTGAAGTTCTTACTTGGAGGACCAGTGTGGGATGTCATAATTTTTAAGAGCTGCCCTATTCTTTTTTATTATTACTATTATTTTTTATTATGTTATGTTAGTGGTCATACAGGATGCCATTAGTTTTTGGTGCAGCATTCCAAGATTCATTGTTTAGGAACACCCAGTGCTCCATGCAATCTGTGCCCACCTTAATCCCCATCACCGGGCCAACCCATCCTCCCCACCCTCTCCCCTCTAAAACCCTCAGTTTGTCTCTGAATCTATTCTGGCACAGCGCGTCTGGGAGCTGTTGTCCGAGGGCACATGAACTTAGTTACAAAGGCGTCGAGGAGGATTGAAGGCAGTGGCCACAGAGCAGGAAAGACATGTCAGAGCTAGACGCACGGTTGGCTTGGCCACTGGAGAGACTAGCTGGGCTCGGGGCCTGGAGTGGAGGGGATGGGACGGGCTGATGGGAAGTGTAATGGGAAATCATGGTGAACCTTGTAGGACAGGGCAGAGTTTGGATCAGAGCCTCAGGATCCCCTGGAGAGCTTGTCAAAACCCTGGATTATTGAGCCCCACCCTGAGACTTACTGATTCAGTAAGGTCTGGGAGGATGGCCTGAGAACCAGCATTTCTAACGCCTTCCCAGGCGATGCTGCTGCTGCTGGTCTGGAGACCACACTTGGAGAACTGCTGAAAACTGCTGCGTTTTCAGACTCTCCTGTAAGCCTTTTGGGGTGGGAGGCACAGGAGTTCTTTGTAGGATTTCTTGATTTTATAGAAAGATGTGTGGTGGCTGAGGGGAATGGTGGCCAGAATGTAGGAGCATAGGCAAAGGGTTTTTGTAATGGACTTGCAAAATGTAGGTTTTCTCATTATGCTGCTGTCCACACTCAGGGGGTGAGAGCAGGTCAAACCAGGCAGGACCCCAGAAGCCAGTACCGGGGTTGGCCAGGAGGCAGAGGGGGCGAGGAGAAAATGTGGACAATAGTTTATATTGTGGTCTCCGTTGGGGAGGATGGGTCAATTTGAATGATTGAATAATAATGGTCTCTGGGCATGGGGGCTGCCCCCGTCATCTGGCACCCGGCCCCCAAGTGTGAGAGTCTGATGCGGGTTGGGGTGCAGGTCCTGGATTTGTCAGTTTGTGTTTGAAAAGCATGCTTCCAGGCTGATTTCTGTTGCGACTGGCTCATTCTGGGGGGGCGGGGGGATCTCCTCAGGGTCAGCGAGATGTCAGGAAATATACAAAAATATAAGTACAGGATTAATACCCGGGATGTCATCAGTGATAAGTAGTAGTAAATAGCCAATAAACAAGCAGGCGTATTTTAAACATGAACACGTTTCAAAAATTTATTATTCATTAAATAGTGAAGGAATCAGCAAAATGTTTAAAATCTGGTGAGATGAGCATTTTCCTTACAGAGCCTGCTTCCCCCTCTCTCTGCCTGCCTCTCTGCCTACTTGTGATCTCTCTCTCTCTCTGTCAAATAAATAAAATCTTAAAAAAAAAAAAAAGAACTGAGGCTTCTCTGAGTTCTCTCGGAAAATCTAGATCACCTGTTCTCAACGGGGGTGACACTGTCCCGAAATGGGTAAAATGGGTTCTGGGGTGGGAGGGGGCATGAAGAAAACCTTACTTTTTCATGTATCAAGCACAGAGATGCATCTAGCCCACAGAAAGATACATAATAGGTCAGCGGTATTGACTTTTTCATGGTAGGGGAGGGGGAAATTAGGAAAAAATGTCTAAGAAGGATCTTTAGGGAGAAACAACAACGACAAAGATTGGAAACACCCGTCCAGGGTCAGACAGCCCTGGACAGCCAAGGCCCCTCAGTTTTCTTCCTTCCAGTGGTTTTCTTGAGGAATCTCTGATTGGACTTTAGGATCGTTGGTTATTTGCTATGCCAAGAACATGCAAATAAGGCCAAAACTCTCTGGAGCTTATTTCACTAGGAGAACATAGACATTTGGGTGGATTCCTCTCTTCGGGAGGTGCCCACATTTTCCAAGGCCTCTGGGCTGTTGGGAAGTGACCTACCCCCTGGGAGAGGAGGCTGCCTTCCAAGGGCTGTGCAAGCCATGGCCCGGGCCCTTCCTTCCAGAGCAGCCATCACACCTGAAGTACGAGTCATTCTCAAAGGCGGGTCTGCAGGCATAGTCTGGGTTATGCACATCTGTCTGTCCAATTCTGTCCTAAACCGGGTCATTTAACATGGCGGCAAGGCTGTCTAGGAATCAAAGGGTAAGAGGCACACTTCCTGGCCTCAGGGGCTCCCCTATCGAGGCAAAGGGCTTTCTTGGGACTTCAAGAGGACCAGTGCTGGAGGGGACCCCTCTCCCAGAATCTCCCTGTGTTCTGAGCCCTTCCTACAGAGGCCTCATGACAGAGACACAGTGGATCAAATCATTGCCTGGGGTTCGTCTTTGGATTCCAGCCCTTCTTCCCTCCGGAAGACTAGAAGGTCCAATCCTTGGGCGCCTGGGTGGCTCAGTGGGTTAAAGCCTCTGCCTTCGGCTCAGGTCATGATCCCAGGGTCCTGGGATCGAGGCTCTCTGCTTGGCAGGGAGCCTGCTTCCTCCTCTCTCTCTGCCTGCCTCTCTGCCTACTTGTGATTTCTCTCTCTGTCAAATAAATAAATAAAAAATCTTAAAAAAAAAAAAAAAAAAAA
>PITA01014779.1:0-52413 GCA_004023965.1 Spilogale gracilis
GTGTTCGTAGACTCTGAACGCGGGGTGAGGGTGTGGGCCACTGCCCCCGGGTCCCGGGGTGTGAGGCCACAGGGGCGCGGGATCCCTGGTGTGTCCTGGGAGCACGTCAGGGCTCGGCTGCTTGCCGTTCCAGGCGGGGTCCTGTTCAGCTTGGAGGAGGGGGCCTCCTTCTGGAACCAGTTCCTGACATGGAGGATAGTAAGTGCCTGCGGAGGGCCACTCCTTGGCCAGGGTCAGGCGGTGCTGTCCCAGCCTCTTCCCCGCGCCGGCACCTGGCTGTCAGCCTGTGCCGTGCCGCCTTCCCCTCGGGTCTCCGATCAGCTGTGCGGCGAGCCACGCCCCTGTGGGGCTGCTGTGGCCGACTCTGCCCATCACTCAACCTGAGCTGCTCACTGGCCTCCTGCCTCGTGTGCCTCCCCCATCAGCCATGGGCCTTGTTTGCACCCTGTTGTCCTCCTCATCAGGCCCCCCAGACCCCACCTCCCAGCCCCCCAGCCCCCATGCCCCCCGGTCTCCCAGCCCCTCAGCCCCAGGCAGGCTTGGCTGTGATGGCGCTCGTGTTTTCTCTGCCCACAGTTCTTTGCTTCTATGATTTCTACATTCACCCTGAATTTTGTCCTGAGCATTTACCATGGAAACATATGGGACCTGTCCAGCCCGGGGCTTATCAATTTTGGGAGATTTGACACAGAGGTAACATACACTGTGCTCCCCTGTTCTCTCTGCGGCTTTCTCTGATTGGGGCCACGGCCACGTCCTTCGGGGTCATCCTGAGAGCGTGCACCTTTGGGAAGGAGTTGCTCTTAGGTCCAGGATTGAGCTTTTGGTCATAATTTCTGAGGGCTAGAGCTGACTTAGGGAAGCTCCTGGCCAACCCTGCTGGGTGCTCTCGGGGGCGTCTGGGTGGTCTGCGGGCTATTGGATGGGGTGCTCTTGTGGTCACTTCCGGGGGGCACTTGGGTGTGGTGCGCATGGACACGGTGGGGCCCTCGGGTCACTCGGGGTCATGTGTTTCCGGGGCTCTCCCTCTGCTCCCTGACCGTCGTTGGGCAAAAGCTCAGGCAGTCCCACCTTCAGTGGATGAAGACCTGGGCCGGGAGCAGGCGAGAGCCGTTGGGGCGTGGTCTGCTCAGAACCCCTGCCCTGTGGACCCCCGCCATTGTGCGCGCGAGTCTGGGGGGGCTGTGCGTGGGCCGGCCGCGGGCCGTGTCCGTGCTCACATCAGAGTGGAGGGGGTGGCGATGTCCTCACGGGACACTCCTTGTCTTCTCTGCAGACGATGGTGTACACAATTCACGAGATTCCCATCTTCATCGCCATGGGCGTGGTGGGTAAGGGTCGTCCTGTGAGGGAACGATTCCTGTCCCCCCCCAGGTGGCAGCAGGCGACTTCCAGTGGGGTCAGAGGGCATGGTGGGCTCCGGGCCTGCCAGACCCCAGGCCTAGCCCAGCTTTGCAGCGGCGGGAGGGGGCCGTGGCCCCCACAGCCCGTGAGCTGCCCTCCCACGTCCCGCCTTGTGCACACAGCCCACCACCCGAAGACTGGAGCTTTCCCTCCCCTGGCGAAGCCCGTCGGTGGGGTGCTCCTCCAGGAAGTAGCATGAGCTGTGGACAGTGCTTTCTACTCTGAAAAACCCTCTTCCCCCGGAAGGAAGGCAAAGCCTTTGAGAAACGTGCTTGTCCCTGTGCTGTGCTGAGCTAGAGCATGCAGACACACGGACACGTCCTCCGTCCTTTCTCCCGTGCCCCTTACCCGCTGCCCCCTCCTGCTCGTAGGTGGTATTCTCGGGGCCGTGTTCAATGCTTTGAATTACTGGCTGACAATGTTTCGTATCAGGTGAGAAGCCTCTGTTTTGTGGACCCGGGACTTCTGCAAATGGGTGTGTTGTGGGCTCTGTGCCCGAGGGGTTGCGTGGAAGGCCACGTGCTGACGGGCCTTCTTGGTGGTGGTTCCTGTGGCAGGAGGCCTGGGAGGTCCTGAGTCAGGGGACCATCGGGCCTACGCTGGGCTCCCCTGCTGCCGCGCGGCGTCCTGAGCCCTGTGCGTCCCACTGTCTGCTCCAGGTACATCCACCGGCCCTGCCTCCAGGTGATTGAGGCCATGCTGGTGGCTGCGGTCACGGCCACGGTCGCCTTCGTGCTGATTTACTCCTCCCGGGACTGTCAGCCTTTACAGGGCAGCTCGGTGTCCTACCCCCTCCAGGTAGGAGGCCCAGGCCCGGTGGGACGGGCTTCACGGGCCTGCCAGGCATCAGGAGAATGCACGTTACAGTGGGCAGGGTCTCCCTAGTCCTCCCCCCAGAGTGGCACCCTCCCCCCTGGGCCACACGGGGACTTCACAAGTGGGGCCTTGTGGGTGTGGACCCAAGGGGCCCCCAACCCCGCACAGACATGCCGCAGCACGGCCACGGCCCGTGGGGACCAGCCCACGTGTCCTCCAGCTGGCATACTGGTCAGCAGGGTGGGCTGTTTCCGTAAGTGGGCTTATTTGGCCGTGGAAAGAGCCGAAGCCCTGAGATGCTACCACGTGGCTGAACCTCGGAAACACTGTGGACAGAAGCCAGACAGAAAGGCCTGTGTGTCGTGTCACGCTCTGTATGTGACATGTCTAGAACAGGCGGAGCCACGGAGGCCGAGCAGATGCCTGGTGGCCAGGGTGGGGGGACCGAGGCGTCCGGAGCCCACTCCACTCAGTCTGGGGGGGGCCGACTGTGGAGCCCTGGAGACCCCGCGTGCCCCAGGGACACAGTCACTGTCCAGCCAGTGTCACCTGCCTCCGTAGCCCTGGCCGTCCCTGGGCCCTGCTCTTGGCGTGCTGCCTTCCCTGAGGCCACCTGACCCAGCCGTTGCGCCGTGGACACCACGGCCAGTCTGCCCCAGCAGCCCGTTCTCTCTCCCAACCTTGCAGCTCTTCTGTGCAGATGGCGAGTACAACTCCATGGCCGCCGCCTTCTTCAACACCCCGGAGAAGAGCGTGGTTAGCCTCTTCCACGACCCCCCAGGTGCGTGGGCCCGGGCCCCTCCAGCCTGGTCTGAGACTGACTTCCGGCCAGCTGTGCCCCAAGGGCAGAGGTCAGCACCCTTGCTGCGGTGGCGGGGGCCCTGGGTTGAGCCCGGCCCTTCCCTTCCTGGAGGGCGGCTGCTGTCTCCGTTGGTGGCCATGTTCCTGTCTCCCGCGGTGTTTTTCCTCCGGGAGCTGGTTGCGTGGGGCTCTCTCCAGCCTGCTGACACTCCCTGGCCACGCACGTTTCCTCCGTGAGTGATCTCCACCCCCACCACGGGGCTCAGGCTCGCACACTCCCACGACAGAGCAGGCCACGTGACCCCAGCCACGTGCGTTTTCAGTTTTAAAAAAAACAGGTGGTGAGTGCAGACCGCTCCTTTTCAGTGCAGGCCTTCTGTGGTGCTGATCTGGGCAGGCCTGGCCTCCACCTACGGCCCACGGGCCCACGAGCGTGCCTGCTGTATGCACCGTAGACGCTAGTGTGTGGTCGTCATGTGACATCTCACTTTCCCTGTTCGGGGCTCCTCTGTGCCGTCTCTCACTGCTGCCTGTTACAGGCAGGGCCACGGAGACCTTCCTAGCATTTCTGCTTCTGCGCGCCTGCGGCGGGTCGACACAATTGAGGAGGGTTTAAAGGAGGGAGGAGGCCGAACCCTTGGTGCGCGGCACCGAGCCAGGCCGTCGGACAGGCAGCGGCCTCCTGGACCAGTTGGTCCTGGGCTTGGATGGGTTTCTTTTGGCGTCTGGACGGGTCTGCTGTAGGTTGGTGCCTGGCGGTCTCCCTCCCCTGACGTCCGGGATCCTCAGATCAACGTCCTGCTGGCCGCACCAGGCCCCACCTGCCAGGCAGCTCTCCTCCTGCCTCGAGGACGAGGCCTCTGAGATCCGCGCTGTGGCCCCTGAGGGAGGAGCCAGTGTGGCCGCTGGGCCGGGTGGCTGTGTTCCGCGTGAATCCACATGGCAGGCCTTGACCAGCCCCCTCTGCCCTAGGCTCCTACAATCCCATGACCCTCGGCCTCTTCACCCTGGTCTACTTCTTCCTGGCCTGCTGGACCTACGGGCTGACAGTGTCCGCCGGTGTCTTCATCCCATCCCTGCTCATCGGGGCTGCCTGGGGCCGGCTGTTCGGCATTTCCCTGTCCTACGTTACGGGGTCCGCGGTAAGTGTGGGCTTCTCTGCGCACCAGGCCAGGGACGACGGCTGCCAGTGCAGGGGACAGGTGTGTTGAGCCCCTGGTCGTTTGGCATGGCCTCGAGTTTTCGGGCTGCCGTCGTCCACCCAAGACGTGATCGACATAGCTGTCCGCGGACGTGGCGCCAGGGACACTCGGCAGGAGAGATGATCGCGGTTCCTTGAGTGTGTGACCGAGGCACATGTGCCCGACCTCTGGGGCTATGCTTTCTTTTTGTGTATTTTCCTTTCTTGTTTGAGTCTTTGAAATAAGATCTCTCAAACCATGTGAGGAGCCAGGGAGGTCCCCGTCCCCCTGCCTGCTCCCTTTCCCAGGTGCTCGCTGTGCCTGTGTCCTTTCCTCCCAGGCCTGGCCCTGGGTTTCCCTTTCTCAGCTGGGAGGTGATTTGTGTACCGTCAGGTCCTGCCGTGGAAGCGTGCGGCCTGGGGGTTCTCCGTGTGCAGTAGTCATCATGGTCACGTGTCTGATGTCACGGCCGTGCCCCCAGCCCCCGCAGCCACTCACCCACCGTGCGTCTGCGGGTTTGCCTCTTGAGGGCATTTTCCAAGTGGAGTCGCTCCCAGCGTGGCCTGCGTGTGGCTTCGCCGGTGCTTGTGCATGCTGGGCTCTGCCTCTGCACACACCGGGGCACCGCCGGCCTTCCCTGCACACCTGTCCACCTTCCGTCTTCGGCTCCTGCCATGACTGCCGAGGTGTGCAGGATGCAGGGGGCGCACATCCTCCGGGGCCTCCCAAGCAGGCCACACGCAGAGGGCTTCCAGACTTGTGTTGTTGTGGTTGCTGTCGCAGACCAGGCTGCACATGTGTGTGGGTTGTAGGGTTTTCTTCTAGGGCTGGCACTGCTGGGCCCAGGGGCTCCCGTATCTCGCTGGGCTTGAGAAGGGGGCAGCCATCCCTCTAACACTTCTTCTGTCATCCCTGCAGATCTGGGCGGACCCTGGCAAGTACGCCCTCATGGGAGCAGCTGCCCAGCTGGGTGAGTCCTGGCCACCACGTGGGCGTCCCGAGGTCAGGAGGGGGCTCTTCCCCTTGGGGAAGGGAAGGCCGAGAGTCCACTGCATGGTGGCACGCAGGGTCGCTGTCCCCACGCTGCAGCCTCAGGGCTGGGCCACCAGGCGGAGTGGGTGGGGGCACTGGCTCGAACCGTGGGGGAGGAGAGGGGTCACGCAGAGCAGGCACAGGGGCTGGAGCCTCCCTCCCACCTCCCTGGGCAGGTGGGATCGTGAGGATGACCCTCAGTCTGACAGTCATCATGATGGAGGCCACCAGCAACGTGACGTATGGGTTCCCCATCATGCTGGTCCTGATGACCGCCAAGATCGTTGGGGACATCTTCATCGAGGTGTGGCTCGTGGGGGGGGGGGCGGCCTTGCCCCCTGCTCTGTGCGCCCACCTATGACGGCTCCAGGCAGCAGCCTGAGGCGGGGGCGGGGGAGGGGCAGCGGAGGCGATGGGAGGGGCCGTCTGCCTCTCTGACCCCCGCTGTCCCTCCTCAGGGCCTGTACGACATGCACATCCAGCTGCAGAGTGTGCCCTTCCTGCACTGGGAGGCCCCCGTCACCTCTCACTCACTCACTGCCAGGTACGGCCAGTGGGGGCAGCGGGGCCGCGGAGAGACCCTCCCAGGGGTCGGGGGGGGGGGGGCGTGCCACCTCTGGGCTCCTTGTCCCTGGGTTTCCTGCCGCGGGCAGCCTCAGCCTGGCTGTGAGGACAGGGCCTGCCACGTGGTCGCTTACGGGGCGGCCACAGCTGACGCTTTGCCCCAGGGAGGTGATGAGCACGCCGGTCACCTGCCTGCGGAGGAGGGAGAAGGTGGGCGTCATCGTGGACGTCCTCAGCAGCACGGCATCCAATCACAACGGCTTTCCCGTGGTGGAGTTCGCCGGTGACACCCAGGTACCCGGGGTCCCGGGCGGGGGGCCGTCCGTCCCACACTGCACCTGGCCTTGGGCATGGAGTGGAAGGTCTGCGCGGCACATCGAGCTCACCTGCGCCAGCTGGGGAGGAATGGAGCCACAGGGCCCGGAGGTCGTGGCCGGACGGGGGGGACCGCTGGTCAGGGCTGCCGGTGCCCACGCATCTCGGGCTCCGACCCCATGCTGCGCCGTCTGTCAGGGCGGTGACCTGTGTCGGGAGCGGTCTGGACGGATGTGGTGTGGGCAGCGGTGCGCGTCTCCCCATGGCCTCTCGCGGCTGTGTCCTGTTGCTGCTCCCGTCGTCTGGGCCGTGAGACACGCGTGTGGGTGAACCGGCTGTGGCAGGGCCGGTGCCCAGACTTGGCGGCCATGCGTCAAGGGCGAGCCCGGCAGGGTGTCCCCACTGCAGACGTCTGAGGTCGCAGCAGGGCCCGCCCCCCTCCCCAGGGCCGGAGGGCTCTGGGTCTCGGGCTTCTCCCAGACGAGGGTCTCTTCCCACAGCCGGCCCGGCTTCAGGGCCTGATCCTGCGCTCCCAGCTCATCGTCCTCCTGAAGCACAAGGTAGCTGCTGGGCCCCCGAGGTGGGGGGGGACAGGGGGCGGGGAAGGGGGTGGAGCAGGAGACCGCGGGGCGCGCAGCTCTGACGCCCGACCCCGCAGGTGTTCGTGGAGCGCTCCAGCATGGGCCTGGTGCGGCGGCGGCTGAGGCTGAAGGACTTCCGAGATGCCTACCCACGCTTCCCGCCCATCCAGTCCATCCACGTGTCGCAAGACGAGCGCGAGTGCACCATGGACCTCTCGGAGTTCATGAACCCCTCGCCCTACACGGTGCCGCAGGTGCCGGCCGCGGGCTGCGCCGGGGGCGGGGCGACGGGGGCGGGGGCGCAAGCCACCAGAAGCCGCGGGCTGTGTTGTCCTGCCTGCACACCGTCCTTCCTTGGCTGGGCCTGGCCTGAGGCTCAGCGAGCGCCCTGCCCCCTTGCAGGACGCGTCCCTCCCAAGGGTGTTCAAGCTGTTCCGGGCCCTGGGCCTCCGGCACCTCGTGGTGGTCGACAACTGCAACCAGGTACGTGCCCGCCCTGCTCGCGCTGGGGCCCCCACTCAGTGCACCCCCAAGGCGTAGGGCAGGGCTCCCACGGTGGCCGGAGACTGCTGCAGCCTCCGCCCTGGCTTTGCTCCCGCAGGTGGTTGGACTGGTGACCAGGAAGGACCTGGCCAGGTACCGGCTCGGGAAGGGAGGCCTGGAGGAGCTCTCCCTGGCCCAGACGTGAGGTCCTGGCCCTTCCCCGGGGCCCCCACCTCGCTCCCCGGGGCAGCAGTGGATCCAGCGTCCCCAGTCCTCGGGACGCGTGTGTGTCTGCGTGTCTGTGTGCGTGTGAGACAGCGAGGGAGCCGGCCCCGGGGCGGGGCCCCCTGCAGGCCCGGGAGCCATGCCACTGCCACAGAGGCCCGAGGCCTTGTCCCTTCCACTCCGTGTGCGGCCTTGAGGTGGTGCGCCTGGACCGGGAGGCAGGGGGAGCAGACACGGCAGCAGGCTCCACACGGGGGCCAGCTGTTCCCAGGCTGTCCGTGTGGCCCCCGGGGGTCTCGGCCAGAGAGAGAACAGAGAACCGTCCCTGGGCCTGAACAACTCCGTCACCCTGACGTCCAGACGAGTCACCGGTGTGCACTGAGAGACTGGCACCTCCAAGTGGGGTGGCCCCACTGGCCTCCGAGGACCCCTGGCCTGGGCCCCCTCTGGGTAGCTGTGGTCCCGGTCCTGGGGCAGGTGTGCCTGGAGCACGGATACTCTGTTCGTGGCCAGTGGCCCCAGGGCCCCAGGGGCCCTTCTCTGGAGGTGACTCCCCGGCCCAGCTGCCACTGTCGCGGAGCCCAGAGGGTGGGGGGCAGTTCACTTTGCCGTGGAACCCTCTCAGGGGAGTGGGGCCTTGAAAAGCCAGTGCCTTCCTGGCGAGAGCCCTGTGGGGGGTGCAGGGTGACGAACGTGGGGGGCTCTGGAAGGGAGAAATAAAAGATTTGTACCCCGACAGCAGTGCCGGGTCCCTGGTTCCTGCCCCGCACCCACCACGGTCTAGCAGTTGGGCTCGCAGGCCGCTGAGCAGGGGGCAGCCGGGACAGGGCCGCCAGGACCCCGCCAGGAGGGGACGGACGCACGTGTGTGGGACGTGTTGGCCCCGGGTCTGGGCGCCGGTCTGGGCCGTGAGGAGGGGAGCGCGGGGCTGGGCTGCGAAGGCCTGGAGGGGGAAAGCAGGGATGCCGTGCTTCACGTCCCGACACCTTGGGCCGGCCATGGGGCCCCCGCGTTGGGGGAAATAAAACACTGGAAACTCGCACCTGTCCTGTCTGTCTGCATTGTGACCGTGGCCCCGGGGAACCTGGAGGCCCCGCGCTGCCCACGCCCGCAGCCTGCACCCTCTCCCGGCCCTACCTCCCAGGCCAGCAGCCACACCCACACGGGCCGGCTCGGCGGCGCCCCCTCACCTCTCCCCGGCGGTGGGCAGTTGGGGAGGCCCTGCGCGGCTGGCTGAGTCGGGGGCCCGGGTTCCAGTGGCAGTTGGCCCGCCAAGTCACAGGGTTCTGGTGAGAAAAAGACAGTTCCGCACGAGGCCCTGCCGCCCGCCCGCCCGCCCGCCGCTGTCCTGCAAGGAGAGCTGTGAAGGCAGCTGCTCCACTTCGACCCCGCGAGCTCCCTGGGGCCCCGAGCCTTTCAGCCCCGCCTTCCCGCCTCCCTGCAGCCGCCCCGGTGTCCAGCTGCGGGCAGCCCCGGGCCAAGGCCCAGGGCCTCGGGCTAGTGGCTGAAGCCACACGAGGTGAGCCTAGCGCCAGTCCGTGCCAAGTCAGGAGGCCGGGCCGGGCCGGTAGGGGTGCGGCGTGGGCTGCTGGGGGTGGCTGTGCTTCGTGACCCGTCGGGGGGCCTTGCTGCCCCAGGGGCTCGCTCTGGAGCTGGGCAGGCAGGGCACGGCCCTGTTTCTGCTTCCCGGTGCTGTGTCCTCAGGTGGGAGCCTGGGCCTCTCTGAGCGTGAGCCCCTGTTGGGCAGTAGGAGCCGAGTCCTCCCAGGCCGACTGTGTGACTGCCGGACGGGCCAAGGTGAGCCCAGCGGGCACGCTCATCCAGTCGCTGCAGTGACTTGGGTCCTCGTTATCTGAGCCCCACCCGGGAGCGCCCACCCTTCGTCAGCCTGGAGGCCACCTTCTTGCAGAGCTGGCTGCTAGCACCCCCTTGTCGGGGGCTTCACCCCCCTCCCAGACAAGCACCGTCACCCTTGGGGGCCTGGGGCTCCCCCTCGAGGAAGGACTGGCCAGCCCCGAGCTCTTGAGTCTGGAGGAGATTTCCGAGAGGTACGAGGCCAGCCATCGGGCATCCTCCGCCTCCGTCCCGGAGCGGGACTCCCCCAAGCACTGGGCGCGGCTGGAGCAGCGGTGAGCCTGGGCAGGGCCGGGGCGGGAGCGCCATGCCAGCCAGCCACGGCAGGTGGGGCACGACTCGGCCTGCTCCTCGCCCCGGCCAGCATGGCCAACCTGCAGGCCGAGGTGGCGTCTCTGCGGGGGCACCAGGACAGCTGTGAGCGCGCCATGCTGAGCCTGCTGCGGGAGACGCTCCAGCTGCGGGCCTGCGTTCAGCTGCAGGACGCGGAGCTCAAGAGGCTGCAGCAGGACCTGGGGCCGGCGGCTCAGGCCCCTGAGAAGGAGGCCCTCGAGGTGAGCCGCATGCCTGCTCCTGGGACCCTGTCTGTGCTGGCCGGGCTGCAGGGCTCAGCCTCCCCTTCCTCCTTGCAGTTCCCCAGCCCCCAGAACCAGAACAAGATGCAGGCCCTGGACAGGAGGTACCTCGCGCCCCCCACCGGTGGTGCAGGCCTCAGTGGGGGGGGTCAGGGGCTTGGGGAGCGCAGTGGCTGGGGTGGGACCCCAGGCATCAGCCTGCCCCCTGCTCCTTGTCCTGCTCAGGTAAGCCGCGCGTGTCCATGGCCCCGCTTGCAGAGGCCCAGGTCTGTCTGGGTGTGGTGGGAGGCCTGCTGCTAGGGCCCCTGGGCAGCCTGAGGGCAGGCCGGGCGGGCCCCAGGCCCCAGCGGCTCCTGTGTGCTAGGCTGGTGGAGGTGCGGGAGGCCCTGGCCCAGATCCGGAGGAAGCAGGCGCTCCAGGACTCTGAGCGGAAGGACACCGAGCAGGAGGTCAACCTCAGGTGGGGTCCCCTGCCCGGCCTCGCTGGCCTGTGGGTCAGCTGGGCCCCCCGCTGCGGGCCTGGGCCTGGGGCGTGTTCTCGGTGACTCGGGGCCCCCTGCGGCTGTTGTCCCAGGCTGACCGAGCTGGCCGGGAGGCTGGAGCAGGAGTGGCACCTGCGCGAAGCGGCCTGCAGCGCCGTGCGGCAGAGCCAGGAAGACGCGGGCCAGAGGGTAGACCGTGAAGTGGCCAGGATGCAGGTACCGCGAGCGAAGCTGGGCCTGGGCGAGCCGTCCTTCCCGGCCACGTGGTGGGGCCCAGCGCGGGAGGCGTGGTGGCCCCGAGATCCTGCACCGTCCAGTCCGTGGCAGCCAGCCGCAGGGGGCTCTGTCTGCAGGAAGCTAACGTTTCAGCCCTCTTGCTCCCGCGAGCCGCACTTCGGGGACCCCTGCAGCCATGTGCGGCCAATTCGGAGCTCGTCTCTCATCACAGAAGGTCCCTCCTGTGGCGTCTCTGCCACTGGTCCTTACCCCCGTCCTGGGACCAGCACCCAGCTCCGGAAATAGAACATCATCGGCCTGAAGCCCCCTCCTCGGGCACTCCCAGGCCAGCCCCACCCCTGGGCTGCGGCGGGTTCCCCTCCTGCTCGAGACCCAGCCTCTTCAGCTCTGCAAACAGAGCCCGGGGACCGCGGCGCCCACGCAGCAGGTGGGGGTGCCGGCCCAGTGCCCCAGCTGCTGCCCACATAGCTCGGCTGCCCAGCTTCGGTGGCCTGCCCCTCGCCGCTGCCTGCGGGGAGGTGGTGTCGGCTCCATCGAGGTGCTGCCCACCGCTGTGGCGGGAGCTCCCGAGGGCACTGGGCCCGGGGATTCCTGGTGCGCCAGGCATGGGCGTAGAGCGCTGCCTTCCACACCTGCCCTCGGGGCCACGGCCTACGGACTGTGAGCACTGCCTGTTTTCACCTGCTGGACGGGCACGTGGTCCCACCCACTCGGCCGGCCCATTTCTGGGTTTGCCCTGGAACTGCAGACACGGACCCCATGTCCTTGGGCTCCTTACAGAAATGGTCCACCGACCCCCGCCGCAGAGCACCGTGCATGTGTCGCGGGGCTGGCGGGGGCTGGGGCCGCGGGAGCCGGGCCCGGGCTTGGCGCCTAGTCTCGGGCACACTCGGACCCTTGATGCCGTGGGAAGGGGGCGGAGCGGGGCCCCAGTGTGGGGGGGCCGTGCACGCGTGGCCAGTGTGCATGCATGTGCACACGTGTGTGCGTGAGTGCCTGCGTGCTCATGTTCGCTCAGCTGCCCTGATGGAGGCTCCCAGCTCGGGACGCGATTCAGCAGCTCCGCACCTGCCCAGGGTGGCATCCATGGTCACCGTGAGCTCGGCCCTCGGGGAGGACGTGCTGCGGCGGGCCCTGCAGTGCAGCCTGAGGGGCAGCGGGGAGCACGGCCGGGGGGCCTCGGTGATGGGCACCGTCACGCAAGGGAACAGAGCAGTCTGAGCCCGCCTGGAGGCTGGGGGTCGGGGCGGCCAGGACGGGGGTTCCGCGAGGCGAGGACGATGGGTGGGCCCCACGGCAACCTTGGCCACTCCCACAGGCCCAGGTGACCAAGCTCTGCGAGGAGATGAGCCTCCGCTTCCTCAAGAGGGAGGCCAAGCTGTGTGGCTTCCTGCAGAAGAGCTTCCTGGCCCTGGAGAAGGTGGCGGCCCGCGGGCCTGTGTCTGGGCCGTGCCCCCCACCCTCGCCGCACCCCCACCCCGCTCACGGCAGGCGGGGCCGGTCTCCCCACAGAGAATGAAGGCCTCCGAGAGCACCCGGCTGAAGGCGGAGAGCAGCCTGCGGGGAGAGCTGGACAGCTGCCGGCAGGGGCTGCGGGAGCTGGTGGAGGCGCGCGTGCAGGCCGTGTGGGGGCAGCACGAGGTGGGCCGCCCGGGGATGGGGACGGGGGGGGGGGGGCGGGGGCGATGGGGGCTCAGGGCCGCTTCTCCCGGCAGCAGGAGGAAGGCCGGCTCCTGGACCAGGCGGTGACCCGGCTGACCGAGTTCGTGCAGCAGAACCAGATGTCGCTGGACGGCATCCTCCTGGCCGAGCAGAAGGCCTGGTAGGCGTCCCTGCCCCGGCGCCCTCAGACGGGGGCTCCCGTCCCCCACGACCATTCTCCATCCCCGGCTCCTCTGGGTTCTCCGGGATGCTTCGGAGCAGCCCTGAGACGGGGCGGCCTCAGCCGAGGGACAGTCTGTGCTGGCACCAATCCCCAGGGACAGCAGGGGACACCTGCAGGAGAGCCTGGAGGCCGGCCAGCTGGCCCAACAGGAGGCCCACAGCGCACTGGAGCTGGTGAGGGCAGCGGGGACCGGCCGTGTCCCTGGGGGCTCCCGCCTCCCCAGGCAGTCCCGCTCAGCCCTGCCCCCGCTGCAGCTCCGGGAGAAGAGCCAGGCCCTGGAGGAGTCCCTGGCCGAGCTGGGGAAGCAGGTGAAGGACCTGGGCGAGCACTTTGTGGCCCTGAGCTGGAGGCTGGAGCTGCGGGACCGGACGCTGAGCCTGCGGCTGAGCGAGGTGAGCACGGGGCGGGGGGCGGGGGGGCGCCGGCCGCGAGGTCCACCGGGGCCCAGCGGGCAGCAAGCCCTCGCCTCCAGGCTCTTTCCTCTTTCTTGTCCCATTGTCGACATGCAGTCCCCACGCCATGTGGCCTGCCCCCCCGAAGCCCAGGCTCTGGCAGCTCCTCAGGGTCGCAGGGCTGAGCAGCGGTCCTGTCACTGGGACCCCGTCTCTGTGGCCACAGAGGAAGCCCCGAGTGGGCAGCCCCTCCCCACCCCACAACCCCTGACCTGCCACCAGCCCCCGGGGAGGCACCTCTTCTGGGTGTTTCCTACAAAGGCTCACACACAGCGTGTGACCAGTCTGTGTCAGGCGATGGACACCGGGGGTCACCCTTGCCCGCAGCTGCAGACGGCCATCTGTGCCCGTCTGTGCCGACTCTGGGTGGGCAGGGGCCCGAGCCTTCCCACGGACGTGGTTCTGCTCAGCCTGAAACAGCCAGGTGCCCGGAGAGCGGGCTGTCCCGTCCCCCACCGCCCGCCGTGCGGACCACGTGAAGCTCTCAGCTGCGTGGTTTCGACTCTGGCTCCAGGGGCTCCCGTCCACTGTCCGTCCCCCTCTGTCCCCCAGCTCGGGCCCTCACTGGCGTCTGTGTTTCAGGCAAAGAGAGAGTGGGAAGGCTCGGAGCAGAGATGGATGGAGGGTCTGGCCCAGTGTCAGAAGGCGGCTGAGGCGCGCCTGCGGGAGGTGCGGGAGCGAGTGGACAGCCTGCCCCGGCAGGTGGGTAAGGCCCATGGGCACGGCCCCCCAGCTCCGCCGGGCCCCTGGGCTGCCCGCCCACCCTGCGCCTGTTGCAGATCGAGGCCGTCTCCGACAAGTGCGTCCTGCACAAGAGCGACTCAGACCTCAAGATCTCAGCTGAGGGCAGAGCCAGGTGAAGCCCCCCGCCCCAGCTGCAGCCACAGGACCGCGAGCGGGAAGCCCTGGCCCCCACCCGGTGCAGCCCACACAGGTCCTCAAGCACGCGCCCCCGCACCCCTGCCCCGGGCCGCCCTTCAGAGCCTCCTATTCCGACAGAGAGTTCGAGGTCGGGGCTGTGCGGCAGGAGCTGGTGACTGTGCTGTCATCCGTGCAGCTGCTCAGGGAGGGCAACCCCGGGCGGAAGATCGCCGAGATCCAGGGCAAGCTGGCCACGGTACTCCTGGGGCCTCCGTGCCTGTCCCGCTCAGCAGAGGGGCCCTGGGCGCCCCAGATCCCGGACCCTCTGAGGTCCAGTGGCTCACGTGGGCAGCATGTCTGGTGTCATCACAGTGAAAGTGGCCGGGTCCACGGACCCACCACCGAGGGGCCCGGACCCTCCCCCGGGGACTGGGGTGGGGGCCGCCCTCAGGCCCACCGGCACGCCGTGACTGCGCCGACAGACCGGGCCGCGTTCAGTTCCAGAACCAAATAATGAAATTGGAAAACAGCATGCAGGACAACAAGACCATCCAGAACCTCAAGTTTAATACAGAAACCAAGCTGGTGAGAGGCGGTCCCCGTGCTGACCCCGTCCCCGAGGCTTGGGGGGAGCTCCCGGCCCCTTCCCCGCTCCCTGCCGGGCCCCTGGCTCTGTGGCTTCCCCGCACCCATCTGTCTGGGTGTCCGGCCCAAGCAGGGTTTCCTGGTAGATAAGACCCTGCTCTGTCCAGAGAGATAAACCCAGGGGCTGTCCCGTCCCCCTCGAGCCGGACGCCTGCGTTCCCGCGGCAGCCCCTCCTCACGGCACCCTCGTCCACAGCGCATGGAGGAGACGGCCAGCCTGCGGGAGAGCATCCTGCGGCTACGGAGTGAGGAGGGCCCGTGGGCCCTGACGCTGGGCAGCAGGAGGGTCCTCGTGGCCCTGGGGAAGCAGCAGTCCTTCGTCAAGGGCACGGCCGCCGCAGACGTGGTCCCCGTGAACCGCTGGGGCGTGTATCAGGCCGTGAGGTGGGCCGTGCGGGTCTGGGGCGGTCCCGGGGGTGCTCCGAGGCCCGCGGCCTGAGCCCTGTGTCCGGACAGGTGGCTGCAGTGGAAGGCAGTCCTCCTGAACCTCACGGCCCGGCGGAGGCCACGTGCGTTCCCGGAGAAGTCCTTCTGTCAGGAGACTGCCCGCCAGCTCGCATCCTTGCCCCTTCCCCAGAAATAAATGTGCCAGCTCCCGTGGAACCGTCAGAGTCCGGAGCTCTTTCCCAGGAGCGCCCCTTCCCCCACCCAGGCCCAGCTGAGCCGTTGGCGTGGCGCCTCCTTGCGGGTCCCCGAGAGGGTGGGGTCTCTGGCCCCTGCACCACGGCGGCCAGCAGAAGCAGCACCTCTTTCTGCCCTGATGCAGGGGGTGAAGAGCGTGTGTGCTCCCACACTCTGGCAGCGTCCCTTCTCCTGCCTCTTAGAAAGCCCTCGCTCTTCCCCTGGTGGCCGGTCCCGCCACCTGCCGTGGGGCCTGGGAGAGGGGCAGCGAGGCTGGTGGCTGCTGACCTGGGTCTCAGGGCGGCTCTGGACGGCCAGTGGGCCTCCCCCAGAGTAGGACACAGTGTGCAGAGCACCTGCGCCCAGGCCCTCCCCTCAGGGGACAGAGCTCTGAGGCCAAAGGGCCAGGGGGCCTGGGACAGCAGCTCCTGCCGGCTTCCTGCCCAGGGGGCCTCTGGTGGTCGCAGCTGCAGGCCCCAGGAGGAGCCTGGTCCTCCCCGGGCCTGGGGTGTCCCTCCCTGCGCTGGCTTGTCCGGCTGGTGGTCACCTTGGTGGGATGGCCCCTGGGGCTCCAACAGAGAGCAGTGACAGGCCATGCATCTGAAGGAAAGGCAATGCCTGCTGCCCCCCTCACCCCCACGGACTCTGGCCCCCTCGCTAGGCCTCGGCCAGCTGTACCCCGTCCAGGGCCTGGGAGGCCCCTTCCCCGGGCAGCTCAGGGCCAGTCTCCGCCGACCAGCTGGCCAGCAGGTCGCTGAAGTCAGGCGTGCGGGGGTGGAGCAAGCCCAGAGGGCTGGGGGCCGGCTCCTCCCAGAAGGAGAGGGGCAGCTTCCTCTGGGTCATGGGGACGATGTGGCCGTACTTGCGCTCTAGCCTGAGCTGCCGGCCGGCCGGGGCCCCGGGCCCCAAGTACTGCCGCAACCCGTAGTCGAAGAGCTCGGCCAGGGGCCCAAGCCCGCGTGCCTGCCCCTCGGGACCCCTGGGGGAGAGGACTCCGGGCTCCGCAGCCTCGTGGCCTTCTCCTGCTGGGTCCGCGCATGGGACGCTCCGGGCCGTGCTGTCCTCTGCGTAGATGTCACAGGCCTCTGGGTCCCGCCCCCCGTCCTTGCGGCCAAAGTACCGCTGGATGTCGCCACTGATGAGCTCAGAGAACCGCAGCAACCGCAGGGGCGTCTCTGGGCTGCTGGGACCCCGAGGGGCTGCTCCGAGGGCCCATCCCGAGGCGCGGGGGGCCGGGCTGCGGCTGCCTGGTACCTCTGCCTCCCGCTTGTCGTCGTCGTCGTCCTCCTCCTCCTCCTCCTCCTCCTCCTCCTCCTCCTCCTCCTCTTCAGAGGTCTCCTGGGGCTCCGGGTCTGAGGGCAGGAAGGGCCGGCGGGTGGCCAGGGGCAGCTGGAAGTCGCAGAGGGGCCGGATCACGCCTGCGGCCATGTCCTCGAGCCCTGGTCTCTGGGGGAGCAGGTGCAGCAGGGGAGGGAGGTGGAGAGAGGACAGGTAAGCCCTCAGGTCCCCAGGCCTGTGTGGCCACACCTGAGATGGGAGCATGGGCGCTGGGGGTGCAGAGAAGGTTCTTGATCAACAGGCCTGCCTGCCGAGGGGGCATCGGCCCAGGTCCTGGTGGGGGCCCTGGGGAGCTGGGCCTGGCGGGCTTGGCTAGCACGCTCGGTCCAGGTGCCAGAGCCCCTGTGGCTTCAGGGGTCCGGCGGGAGGAGGGGCAGGCCCAGAGCCCGGGGCTGTTGCCCTCTCGCTGTCTGATGCCGTGGACACAGCGCAGGCCCCAGGCGTTCATCTGCTGCTGGCGGGCTTTAGAGGGGTCGGCAGGGGGCAGGGCGGGCGGGGTGGGATTTGGGGAGGTGACAGAGACAGGGGTGGTCTGAGGCCTAATGGGGCTGCCTCTGAGCGTTGGAGCACTCTGGGTCCTGGGGACGAGTGCAGAGGGGCAGGGAGGACAGCTTGCATCAGGGAGGGCCTTTTAGCCTCCTGGCAGGAAGGGAAGAAAGGGAGGGTGGTGTGGGGGGGCTTCCCAGCTCGTCAGAACCCCCAGCCCGCGAAGCGCATTCGTCTGCACCGGGCTCTGCCTCTGGCTCGCAGCGCGGGGCCCCTTCCTCTGCCGGGGTCCGTCCCCTAGCCCCAGTACTGGGCTGTGGGAAAGCTGATGTGGACGCCCTCCTTCCCCAGCCTCGCCCCTTGCCCTCGCGCTGGGTGGGTGGTCTGCCCGGCCCACCTGGCCAGAAGGCCCAGCGCCTTCCAGGGAAGGGGGAGGCGGCCAGCGCCAGCGCCCTCCCTGCCCGCGCCCCCGTCCGGCTCCTACCTGCCGAGGCTGCAGCTCTCGCGGGGCAGGCCTACCTCCACCTGGGCTCAAGCATTTATAGCCGGGCTCTGCGGCCGGCCGGGCTGGCAAATATTTGATGACTGCATTGTCATCGCAGACTGGGCAAATAGAGCCCGTTTGCTTAACGCCCAGCAACCAGGCCCCGCGGGGGAGCCTCACCCTGCCTGGGGACCGTGGAGTGTTTGCTGCGGGCCCAGCTGGCCCACACCCGGGGCCGAGGACCCTTATCTCCACCACGGATTGGGGCCCGGACCAAGCCTTGTCAAATAGGCGGAAAATTAAATTTCATGCTATTTTGACTTCTGGAGTAGGCTTCTCTAGAGGACATCCTGCTTCTGTGGTTCTCTGGGTAAACAGTGCTCCCGGCCAGCGGGAGGAGCCCGGCAGCCCGGGGGCAGGAGGCTGGGGGGGCCACCAGCCAGGGCCCAGGTGCTGGGCTCTCATGGGGGTCCCCCTCCAACCGCCGGGCCCTCCCAGCCACCCCAGAGCTGCACACACGTGTGTTTACAACCAACCCAGTTCAGCCTCTGTTTCCCCAACACAGGGCCTCACCCTCAGGGTCCAAGCTGCCCCCTGCCACCGTGGAGCCCGGATGGGGACGTCCCTGTGAGCCCCTCGACGGGGCTACAGCTGACACAAGCCGCAGGGACCCGGGTGGCTGCTGCCTGGGGCCAGAGTGGGGGCAGGGGGCGGCCAGGGGGGCATGCACGCTTCCCTCCCGGTGTCCATGCTGGGGCCCCTTGTCTGCAGCCATGTCACCCTACCCTCTGCCCCCGTCCGCGCCGGCCGTCTGGGGCCAGGTTTCTCCCCGACAAGGACACCTGTCATCGCACTCAGGGCCCGCTGGGGTCCACTCTGACCACACGTTCATTGAAGCTGCAGAAACACATTCTGAGGTTCAGGTGGACGTAAGTTTTGGGCGACATCATCACGTGGTCTCTGCTAGGTGCCTCACTCCCGGCTGGGGGGACTCCAGGGACCCGGCTGGCTCGGCTCAAAGCCACCAGTGCTGCGGGCCCACCAGTTCCGGGGACAGGATGGCAACCTTCGGTCCCCAGTGTCCCTCCCAGCAGGGGACGCCTGCCCCGTCCTTCCTGGGCCCTTGGCCTTGGCCCCAGGCGGGAGACAGCACCTCTCCTAGGGACCCCCATTACGTGTGAGACGTGGGCACAGACGCAGGCCTGGGGGCCACAGGGGGCTGCTGGGTACTTCTTGGGCGTTTGGAGGGCCCGACGGAGGAGTCCTAGGACGCCCAGCTTTGGGGAAGTGACAGAGAAACCAAGCGTGGGGCCCAGGCCGGGCTGGAGACGTGGGTGTTCGCAGCAGCGAACCAGCTCACCAGCAGTGGTCTGCCCAGGCCCGTGCAGGGGAGCTCAGGACCGTGTGCACGCCAGGCTTCCCTACGGCCTGTGGTTCGTGGTTCCTGGATCATCTCGGCCCCTTCCCCACGTCCCAGGGCGTGGCCAGGACACAGTCTGTCAGTCCATCTACAGGTGGACCTCGGTCCCTGGAAGCCGCCCTCAGGTGCGGCCACAGTTCTGCCCCGAGACTCTGGGTTCCATGACGCTGTTGTCCAGGCTCTGGCCGTGGGGTGCCCCCCCAGCTGCTGCCGTCCCCTCTGACCCAGCACAGTCAGCCTCAGCCCTGCGGGACAGCCTGGGACCCCAGGGAGGGGGCCTGCAGGTGCCGGGACTGCGGCCACAGCGCCCCCTGCTGCTCCTCGGGAAGGGCTGGGGCCAGGAGCCGGGAAGAGGGTGGGCTGGTGCAGCTGTCCCCTTGTTCAGCGGCCCAAGGTGGGCCCTGACCACCCAAGGGCAATGCAGTCTGGGTGGAGGCTCCAGGACGCTTCTGGGCTCAGTCTCCAGCCTCCTCCGAGCACTGCCCGGGCTGGGCAGTGTGGACCTGCTTCCCCCTTCCCCCCGCCCGCAAGGCAAGAACCCCCCATCCTGTGACCAGAGGAGGGGCCTCACGAAGGACGTTATCTGCTTGGCGCCGAGGGCACCAGGAGCTCACCAGCCCTTCTGTGCGAAAAGCAGGTGTCCCAGCAGAGGGGACAGCGTGGAAAGGCCTAAGCCACGAGGAGCTAGCCTCCCGTGGTTGGGGGGTCCCATGGACATCCGCACCCTAATTCCCTAGGGACTGGGGACATGTCACATCACGTGGTAAAGGGCGCCTGCAGATGTGATCCTGGGTTTTCCTGGGGGCCCAGTGTCATCACACAGGTTCCGACCGGAGGGAGGGCAGTCAGGGTCAGAGGAGGAGATGCAACCCTAGGGTAGGGTCACTGCTGGCTTAGAAGGCAGGATGGAGGGTGCCCGAATCTGGAAAATGCAAGAAAGTGATTCTCCCCTAGAGCCCCCAGAGTGCCACCCTGTGGGCACCTTGATTTGGGACTGCTTGGACTTGGGATGTCCAGGATGGCACGAGTTCCGAGCCCCTCCGCCTGGACTCGGCAGCCACAGGGCACCCCCGGCTGGAAGCATCGCCCGGGAGGGGGGGTGAGGAGGGGCCTCCTGGCCGCCGCCGTGGAGTTTGGCCCTTCCCCCAGCCACCGGGAACCAGGGCTGCCCGGGCACTCAGGTCCACCGTCCACAGCTGCACCGAGTCTCAGTGTGAGGGTGGGGCTCTCACAGAGAGGCCCTGAGAGTCACCACCCTCGGGGCCCTCTCTTTCCCCAGTCCCCCACAGGCTACTTCTCCATCCTGGCCCCTGCCTTAGGCCCCCGGTCAACGGAGCTGGGGCTGTGGCAGGGGCTTGGGTCCTGCAAGTGGTCCCCTGAGGAGCTAGCCGTTCGCTAACGCCCGCCGTGGGAAGGCTGTCCACAAATCGCCAGGCCCTCCTCCCTGTCCGTTTCTCCTGGCACAATCCCAATGTTTCTTTCTGTCTGATCAGAGACCAAGGAGGAAACCCCAGCCTAGGACGGAGAACTTTAGATTTGGGGAGACACCAGAGCAGATACAGGTCTAGGAAGAGGAACATGGGCAGTGCTGTGTGGGGTGAGCATCTGGACGAAGGAAGTCTGAGCCTGGAGTCCAGGGAGGGGACTACGGCACTCGTCCCAGCAGTCAGTGATAGGGCCCCACAAAGCACAGCCTGAGGGAGTGAGGGTGGGAGACAAGTGTGAGAGGGACTTAAGAATCAGATGTGAGGTCTCAGTAGGGCTGTGCGTGAATTATCCCCATCCTTGCCACTCCTGAGCCAACCATGTTCAAGAGGAACCCAGGAGTCCGGCGAGTGGAGGCTAAACTCTGGCTTTTGTTACCGGCAAGGCCGGCTGATGGAGGCCCGCCTCCCGAGTCACTGTGCACACAAGTCCCCCGCGTGTTCGGTGGCCAGGGCCAGGCCCCCCGCTGCCCACTGGGACCCCTGGAGCGGGCCGGGACTGCTGAACTGAGGCTGTCCAGCTCGGGCCCCAGCACCCGCCCCAGCACCCGCTCGCAGCCAGCTCCGGTGTGGGCAGTGCCAGGCCTCACAGAGCTCTGTGCCCTGGCTGCCCCCGCCAGCGCCCACCCTGTCGCAGGCCTCCGTCCCCGGGGAAGAAGCTCTGCTCTTTGGAAGGCGGCGACCCACTTGTCCCCACGCAGCCCGTATTGATCTTCCTCGGGAAAATCAATAGCCCCAATATGTCAGCTCTCAGGGGACACAGTCCTGCCCATTAGCGAGACATTAGACCCCGGAGAGGCTTTTCTGTGTGCTTTGAGATAATGAAGGCCAAGGTGTTGGTTTATGCCCTGAAGAGGTGGGGGAGGGGGTCACCTGTCACCCAGGGCCCTGCCAGGGGAGTGCTGCAGTCCGGGAGGGGGGACGTGGCTGTCCCTGGAGGAGGGCTTTGGGAAGGGCTGTGGGTCCCGCTTGGCTTGCTGCTGGGAGGCAGGGGGCTCTGCGACCACGTCCTGGGGCCGCCAGGACAAAGCATGCAGCACACGGTGATTGAACACAACCCAAGTCCTTCTCTCAGTCTGGGGGCGAGTCCGAAGTGAAGGTGTCGGCGGGACCACCCTCCCAAGGGCCCAGGGGAGGGTCTGCTCCGCGCCTTCCTCTCTCTCTCTCTCTCCTCTGGTGCTGCTGGCAGTCCTCAGTGCCCCTTGGCTCGGGGCCTCTCTGCAAGGCCTCCCCCGTGTCTCTGTGTCTTCTCTGCTTCTCTTGGGAGGACGCCAGGCCTTGCATTGAGGCCCCCTAATCCCGGGACCGCCTTTGACCTACATCTGCAAAGACCCTATTTCCAAATAAAGGCATGTGCTGAGGTTCCAGGTGAATTTGCATCTGGGGGGACAGAGTTCAGCGTGGTACGGATAGAAGGAAGGCAGACTCGGTGGGGCTCCAGCCGCGCTTGGCAAAGGACGGCGTCCTTTCCATCCGCCAGGACGGGAGGAGGGGCTGCGTCTCGACTGTGCGTGCTCAGAGGTGATTACAGCACGGTCTTATTTCATCACAAGCAGTCACGCAGTGGCCTGATGCACGCTTGTCCTTGGAAGATGCTTATGTCCAACAGAGACCCCAGCTGTGAGCACCAGGCCAGCTCCCGGAGGCCAGGGCTCTTGCCCTCTTAAGACCCTACATGACCAGGGCGTCTGCGGGGCTCAGTTGGTTAAGCTTCAGCCTTGGGCTCAGGTCATGATCCCGGAGTCCTGGGATCGAATCCCACATCCATCCCTCTGATCCGTGGGGAGTCTGCTTCTCCCCCTCCCCGCTCTCACTCTCTCAGGTAAATAAATAACATCTTTTAGAAAAAAAGATTCTACAGGACCTATGTTTTTTGCATAGTGCTTTCACCTACAATGGAGACCAAGTGGCAGCAGGCATTGGGGACAGAGGAGGGATCATTCGGACACGTGGATTTGCTGTTGTTGTTTTTTAAGCTTTATGTATGTATTAGAGAGAGAGAGTGTGTGTGTACTCGGGAGAGGGCACACATCCCGGAGACCTGCGCATAAGCAGGGGAGGGGCAGGAGAGAGAGGGAGAGAATCCTCCAGCAGACTCCCCACTGAGCAGCTCCACCCTCTAACCTCAGAGCTCTTTGATTTCCATTTCCTCCAGGAAGCCCTCCAGGCTGCACACCTGGAAAAATCAGGCCCATTCTCTCACAGTTTGAGTCCCCTCTCAAACTGTGAGAGAATGAGTCCACAGCAGGGCCTCCTGGGGGTTCAGGAGTGATTTCAGCTCTGGTTCTTAGGTAGAAGAGAGGAAAACACTCCAAAGGTCTGATATACAAGGGAGACCATTCTAGATTTCTTTATCAGGATGACTGAACATAAACTTTCTTTAAACCAAAAGCCTGACTTAAGGGGCTGCCACACACCAGTGTATGCCTGCTTCCAAGTGACAGAATCCACACTCCTGCTCCCTGCATTCCTTGAAGTTAAACCTCGAGATTCTTGCTTATATGTTAATCTGTACTCTTCCGAGCTTTTACAAGATGTAAAATAGCATCTAAGTGTAGAAACAGTTCAGAATTCTCCAGAACTCTTTCTTCCCAGTGAAGATGTTGCCCGAGCAGCTCTCCTAACTTGGATTTGAATAAAACTCTCTATTTTCTTCTTACATTCGAGTGTTCTCACTGGCCAATTCGCGGGGACAGGGTGGAACAGGTGGGGGGCAGCCCAGCGAGGACGACTGGGACCTACAGGTGCCTCTGTTGACACAGCTGGTCTGGACACAGTCCCGGGCTGGCATCAGGGGCTGGGCTTCCAAGCCGGGGTGGGGGAACCCCAGATGTTGTGTTGGGCACCTCTGCAGCCCGCCACCCACGCCGACTCTCCGGAGAGTCCCTGGGTGGCCGCGTCTGGTGCTTCTGCAGGAAGCAGGTGCAGGAGAGGAGCGCTCCAGGGGCGCAGACGCCGAGTTAGGGAGGCAGCACAGCACAGTTCCCAAGGCGGCCTCAGCGTCCGACTTTGTCAGCCAGCCACCGGCGCCCCGCGCGCCACACCGTCTGTGATGATGCCCGCACAGCCCGCGGGGTCCTCTGGCGGGACAGATCAGCAAACCAAGGCCAGTTTTCACCCTGAGGACGAAAGCTCCACCAGCTTCCCTACGGGGCACAGCCCGCTCCCCAGCCTGACTGCGGAAGGAGGGCGGGAAGGTGCCCCGGGAGGGCACCGCGCTGGGCACCGTGCACTGCCTCCTGCCCGGGCGCACGGGTTCCGCCGGCCGGCGGCGAGCAGGCGGAAGCCCAGGGAGCGCCGAGGCCGAGCGCGGCGCGGAAACGCCGTCCCGCAGAGCGGCCTGGGTCTCGGGGCAGCTGTGGGTGCGCGGCAGGGAGCCTGTGAGGTGCGCGGGGAGCCGGCGACGATCTCGATCTGACTGCGCCCTGCACCCAAGCACCTGTCCACTCCCTCCTCCGGGCAGGGAGCGAACTACACTTCCCGGCATGCCCTAGCGGCCTGCCAGGGGCGGCTGGCTGCGACGGAAGAGACCGCCTGAGAGGACGCGTCAGTTCCGTCGCGCGAGTGGACCCACGTTCTGTAGTCGTGAACGGAGGCCTCGAATGGCGTCCGGCTTCCGGTCTCGCGCGTCGGAAGTGACGCAAACGGGACGCGCCGCGATGCTGGGCGCGGAGGCCGGGTCGCGATGAGCGGCGTCCTGTGTGCGCCGGCGGCGGGGTGAGCTGTGCCGGGGCTCGGAGGGGCCGGGGGCGGGACGACGGGCGGGCGGGCTCACAGCTGTCTGTCTTGCAGGGCCGTCCGGACGCTGAGGTTCGTGCGCTGGGCTTCCCGAACCCAGCCGCCGCCCGGTGGCCGGGCTCAGGCCTCGCCCGCGGCCGAGGAGGAGGGCGACCCTGACCGTCCCCTGCAGTTTTCCTCCAGCAGAGCCCACCCGTCCCGCTGGACCGTGCATCACTCCCTGGGGAAGGAGCAGCAACGGCCCTGGTGGATGGTGTTGCCCTTCAGCCTCTCCCTCGCGGTTCTGGTCGTCTGGTGCTTCCTCCGGCGGGAGACCGGCGCGGACGGGTGGTTGAAAGGGGTGTTGGGGGAAGAGGAGGCGGAGCCCGGCGAGGGTCCGCAGGAGCCTGGAGCTCCGGCTGCCCACCCGGCCAGAACTTAACGGGCTGCTCGCGGGCGCTGGCGGCGAGGGGACAGGACAGGCAGCCGCCCTGACGCTGTTGCTCTCGGCTTTGGCGACTCTGCCGTGGTTACGCGCGTCCCCAGAGTGAAGGACTCGGCGCAGCTGGCCACGCTGACCCGCGTGGGAGGCGGCGCGGAACGTCGGTCGGTGGGAACCGGCTCCCTGCCGAACCCTTGATGCCCGGCGAATGCGTCCAGAGGACGTTTCTTTTTCAGATGCCCAGAAAAGGTTTCGGTTGCGTTGTGTGCTGCTGGATTTGTGATGGGCCTTTTCTACAACGCGGTCGTGTTTCCAGAGCAGTTCTGGTGACACTTGTAAGCACCGTGATACCGTTCGGGGGTCTGTTGTTTCCTGAGACAGAGTAGCTGGCAGTGCACTGTAGTGCGTGCACACTGAGGTCACTTTTAAGAACTTACTGACTTTAATTTGGTAATGTGGAATTAAGCCAGTCCCCTCTTCCTTTTTTTGCGTTTCATTAAAAGAAAAAAAAAGGAGACTTTTAGTCCTTACAGTTCCTTTTTGTTTTGTTTTGTTTTTTGTTTTTCGGTGTAGAAACTGAAGAAAGAAATCTCAGTGTAAATGGTGGAATTTACAAAGGATACTGGAAATGAACTTCCTCAGCTGTGCACATTTTTATTGGGCAGACAGTTTTATTGTGCAGCAAGGTGACAGTTTGAGTAGAATAGGAGTGATAAGTACTCCTTTTGACAGATTGTAGCCAATATTTTTTGGTGCCTACATGATATGCTTTTCAAGTACTACTTAGTAAGAAATTGCTTAATTTTGAATTAAATACAAGAAGCACAAAAGGAAGATTGTATTTACTTATACTTGTAGTGGAACGTTCTATCTTGGCATGCCTATGGTGCCAAAGTTACCTGGAGGTTTCTTTCCTTCAGGTATTTGAAGGCTGCTGGTCACCTGCGAGCGTACTGGCTTCCAGAAAGCTCTCTCTGTGGGAGCACTGTGTCCAGCCCACCTGGGTCAGTTGGGCTCAGCAGGGACGTGGAACTGATACAAGTGTGTTCATTATTTAAAGACAGATCAAGGTTTGGAAAAAGACTGACCTAATTGTAGCTCAGGCTACGTTTTTATCCCAGCAGAAGCGAAGAACTAAGGCATCCGTTCCCTAACCTGGCATGGTTGTTGTCTCTTTAATTGTGAACTATTTTGTTGGAGCAGGTCCTTCAAACCTGAACCCTTACTTTTCTCTAAATAGTTCCTGCAGGGGGGAAGAAAAAGACCTAATGAAAAGAAGTTTTGTTTTAATTAAAATTCTCAAATGACGAAATCAGTGTGATTTATCTGGGAAAGTCACTGTAAGAAGCAAAAGGGAGAGAACCAGAAACAGTAGAAATCCCACCACTGAGAGCTAAGCACTGTGAAAACTTTGTTTCCCTTTCCAGATAGTTTTGTGTGTATATACATAGCTTTTGAGAACACGGGTGGGTAGTACTGCTACGTGGTGTACCCCATGGGAGCGAGTCCTGGCTGTGTCCAGGGCAGCCGCCAGCGAGGTCTTTTCTGGTTCAGGACCTTACACCCCAGACACGGGTGGGCCTTGTCAGGAGCAAATGGAAGACCAAGGCCAGCGGATGACGGTGAGCAGGCCCTCCTGGACCTCCGCTTTCCAAAGGGGCGGGGCAGTGCAGGCGCACAGGTAAAGTGTTCCCTAAAGCCTTCTACTGTTGAACTCTGTCCTTGCCCAGCCGCAGATCTTGAACGGCTTGTCTTGCTGCAGGTCACCAGCGTTGGGGGGTTTCTGTTCAGAACAGGAAATGCCCACTCCGTGGGCTCTGCCTTACTTTCATTTGCTTTCTAAGATAATTTTTAATTTAATTACTAGCCGGGTTGAACATTTTCAACAACGTTTCGTGCCACATATTTACAAAACTCTGTGCTCTGGGCCTAGTGTCTCCCTCCTGAAGTGCACACCCTCCTTCCTCCGGGGTCAGGGAGCCAGGACCCGGCTGCTGCTGCTCGCTTCCCAGAGTGCCCGACCCCCCCAGTGCGTCCCCATGCACTCTGCTGGGGAGGGGAGGGGCGTGTGACTCCCTCTTGACTGTGAATATCTTGCTTTTTTTTTTTTTAATCAGCGGTATTGATACATAATTCACAAGCCATTCAATTCACTCACTGGAAGAATATAGTTAAAAAAATGTTTCGTATATTGACTTGGGGCAGCCATGACCACGTCTAATTTGGGGACCTGTTCACACTCCTGGGTAGCGGTAAGCAGGGGCGCATGGTCCCCCACATCTCCCACAGCCAACCCTAAGCGACTGCGTCGGTTCCCTGCAGCTCCGCACCCAGCCCGGGTCCGAGTCGATGAATGAGTGGAGCGCGAGTGTGAGGTCGCGCACGGGTCCTCCTGGGCGCGGGCCGGGATGAACGCGGCGGGGGCGGCGCGCTCGGGGTGTGTCCCTGCCGAGCCCCGCGGTGGGCTGGATCGCGGGGCGGGGCGGGGGTCCGCCGGGCGGGGGCGGGGCGGGGCGGGGCGGGGGCGCGGGGGGAGATCCGGAGGGGCGGGGGCGGGCCCTCCTGGCGCATGCGCGTTGTATTGTTTTGACTGAAAATGCCGTCGGTTTCGAAAGCGGCGGCGGCGGCGCTGAGCGGGTCCCCCCCGCAGACGGAGAAGCCGACCCACTACAGGTCAGTGGCCGGGCCGGCCGCGGCGGGGACGAGGGTGGGGCGGGGGGTGGCTCCGTGCGGCCCCCGGCCCGCGTCCAGCGCCCCTGGGCCTGGGTGCTGCTGCCCGTGCGGCCTGGGGCCCCGCGCCGCCCCCCGCCCCGCGCTGCGGCCTCGGCGTCGCGCCTCGGCTCGGGGCGGGTGGACCGCCGTGCCACGCGCGCTGCCGCTGCCTGAGGTCGAACGGCGGCGCCCAGGGTCTGGGGCGGCCCCTGGGGGCGGGAGCTGGGGAGCGTGGCAGGAGGCGGGGGTCCACGCGCCTCTGGTGGGAGGGTCGCGCCTGGGGTCGGGGGTCCATCTGCACCTGGGCTGCCTCGGCCTGGGATCGCAGATGGCACCAGAGCTTGGGGCTCGGGGCGTGCCTGGGGTCGCTGCGTCGCCCCTGAAGTTAGGGTTCGCGTCAGCGTCCAGGATGGGGGATGTTGCGGACCGGGTACCGGCAATCGCATCGGGGCTGGGGGTAGGGCGGCCGTCTGCACTCGGAGTGCGGGATCGCGCCTGGGATCTGGGGTCGCACCTCAGGTCGCGGATGGACGGCCGCGCCTGGGCTCGGAGGGAGGGCGGCCATCTGCCCCGGGTCGGGACACTCCTGGGTCGGGATGGGGGCTGCTGGGGACGGGGTCCAGGGAATCGCACCCGATGTGGGGCGGGGCGACCGTTTGGACTCGGAGTGGTGGGTCGAACCTCGGGTCGGAGATGGTTGCCTGCACTTGGGGTCGGGGACTGTGCCTGGGATGCGAGGGACGCTCTGCGGATGGGGAGCGGCCGTTTGGGGTCATCTGCCTTCAGAGTGGGGGCTGCTCCTGAGGTTGGGGCACCCTGGCTTGCGGGGTCCGGTCCCCGCCCACGAGTCCCCGAGGCCGCCCATCGGCGGCGGTGGCGGCGGAAGCGAGCCGCAACGCTGTTTGTCTTTTTAGGTATCTAAAGGAGTTTAGGACAGAGCAGTGCGCCCTGTTTGTGCAGCACAAGTGCGCCCAGCACAGGCCATTTACCTGTTTCCATTGGCATTTCCTAAATCAGCGTCGGCGCAGACCGCTCCGCAGGCGGGACGGCACCTTCAACTACAGCCCGGACGTGTACTGCTCCAAGTACGACGAGGCCAGCGGCGTGTGCCCCGACGGCGACGAGTGAGTGTGCGCCTGCCGAGCGGGTCCTGCCTTCCCAAGCCTGCCCGTGGCCGCCGGTGGGGGACAGGCTCTCCTCTGCCTTTGGGGCTGTGTGTCTCAGGGAGGCCCTGTGCCGGGGCAAACCCAGTGCCCAGCCCGCGTTGCCCCCAGCTCCCCACATTCCCTGCATTAGAACCAGACCTGGTTCTGATGTGCACGTGTTAGAGGTGGGGCCACCCTATAGTTGTCCCGCGCAGAGTGTGCTAGAATGCTTGCAGATTGTATTTGAACGTTCCCTTTCTGGGGCTTACCTACCTAGCTTCTCTTTAAAAAATTGATAGGAAAGTTATCATATTTGTAGACTGCCATTTCTGTAGCACTCTTAAAGTTTAAAAAAGAAAGTTTTGTTTTGGTTGGCTTTTTTCTTACAAGTTTCTTCGTGGTGTTATGAACAGATGTACTTATTTAGCAACACGTAGACCGGGAACAGCGAGCGCAGTCAGACTGTGTGTGTTCATGGAGTGGGCAGAAATCCATAGCAGGAGGTTTTTCACTTCTCTCCTGGGTCGTTTGGGGCAGGAGGAGGGCCGATCCATCTCCCCCTGGAAGTGGGGTAGCCTCCCTGGGCTCCAGGGCCTCAGAAGCCTGCCGCCTGTTCCCCTTCTGTTCAGATCCAGTGCTGATTTGGGGGAGGTCCTTCAGGCTCCCTCCCCTGACCCTTTGAAAGGAGCTGGGTCTCCAGGAATGCCCCTTTCCCAAGACTGCGCGCCCTGCTGCACGGAGTGCCGAGTGAGCTCTGTTGCCCTTCATTTTCCAAAGATGCGCAGGCTCAGGAGGAAGCTTCTCATCGTGTCTTATCATCAACTTTATATGGTTACACACTCACTGAAGGTGTAGTTGAATGCCAGATAGACAGGCTTGTTAAGACAGCTTGAATCCTGCTTGAGGAAATGTGCCCTGCTCCTCCCCCATTCACATGGTATGACACCTTTGTGAAGTTTTTTTTTCTTTAAAGATTTTATTGATTTACTAGAAAGAGAAAGAGAGAGGGAGAAGCAGTCTCCTCATTGAGCAGGCAGCCTGACTTGGGGCTCGATCCCAGTGCACTGGGAACATGACGTGAGCCAAAGGCAGATGCTTCACTGACTGAGCCCCCCTAGGCGCCCTCCACTTCTGTAAAGTTTTACAAGTGTGTTAATTGCTTCTTGAGCTGATGTTTTCTGCAAATGGGTCTTTAGAAGGGACGCAGTGGTTTAATCGAGGCCTAGCATCAGGTCCCGCATTTCCTTTGGCCATGTCACTCATGCCCCTGGGCCTTGGGTCCCAAGTTACCCGCCTCCCCGGGGTGGGTGTGGGAGGGAGTCACTGCTGCTTGCCCCTGGTGCAGGGACCCAGTCACCTGGCATGTCCGGCCCCATCTTAGAGCCCAGTACAAAGGGCCAAGTGACAGTACTTACTGATGCTCTTAATGCATGTGGCCAAAGCCTATTTCGGGTTCTGGAGTCTGCGTGTCCAGTACTGATCCGGGCCCTTTGCTGGGCCCTAGGGCAGCACCCAGGTCTTGCACGATGAAACGTCAGCAGTGGGCACCTACCTGCACGTGGTCATTTCAGCTGGGCTCAGGAGTAATTAAATAGCCTGCAGTCCCCGATTACAGAAATATTAACATTAATCTCAGTGACGTGGAGGTCATCATGGAGAACCAGGATGACTGGGCGCGAGCTGCCTCTTGGCCCTTGTGGTGCGTCCTGTGACCGCCCATATAGTGAGGAAGCCATGTGTCTGAGTAGAGTGTGTCCCTTGTCTTGAGCTTCAGCCCTTTGGGGAGTGTTTGGTGGCGTGGATGTCTCCCCTGGGGAGGTCTCCATAGTCATTCCTGTTCCACTCCAGGGGAGAGGGGCCTTCTCATCCCCCACAGTGGGATGGCCTGGAGCTTGTCCCCTCCGACTACAGGGTCAGGTTCCCATATCCTCGCGGTGGAATCTGTAAGTAGGTAGTACTTTTCAGGGCAAGGACCTTCCTTTTATGTCACTTCATGGGTTCTTGGAAGTTCTGGTTGGGCACATGTCCTACCAGTGTTATTTTAAGGCACGAACGCTGTGAGAGAGCCAAACCTCTTCAGCCCTTGTCGGGGACACGAGCATCCCCCATTGATCTGGCGCTGGCTGGGGGCGCCTTGTGGCCAAGCGAGCTGTGAGGCAGGACAGGGACAGGATGGAGGGATGGCATGCTTTCTGCCACGGCCTTTCCTAGGCTGGCGGGTACCTTCTTCCCTCGCTGTCACCCCTCCTCCTGTGGTCCCCTTCCCCGCCGACACCCCTTTTCCTTAGCGGGTGGTCACCCTTTCCCTCTCACCATCACGCCTTCCCCCAGGGCCCTCCTACCCCGCCGTGGTGCCCCCAGTGTCACCTCTGGGTAGACCTCCCGCTGTCATCTCCCTCTCCCTAGGGGCACCCCTGCTATGACCCCCTTTTTTCGACAGGCGGGCCCCCTTTCGGCCCCGGGGAGTTGAGCCTGGCTCGTCCTCCGGGGGCTGTCCGCTCTGGGGGACACGCCCCTTCTCCGGAGCCGGCCGCGATTGGCCGTGCGGGTCACGTGCTCCCGCCCCGCCCCGCCCCGCCCGGTGGCCGGAGCGCGGGGGTGGGGGGGTCCGCTGCGCGGTGCCGGTTCGGCGGTTCTGCACCGGGTCGGTGTTCCCGCTTGGAGGATCCATCCCAGGTATTTCTTAGGCCGGGCTTCAAGGAAAGCGGCTCCGGTGCGGAGGGTTTTCGCGGGGCGGCCCCATCCGGAAAGCGGTCTGAGAGAGGCATTGGGTGTGGACCGCCCCGGGCGCCCCTGCCAGGCCCGCAGGGCTGCAGGGAGGGTTCGCGCCTGGAAGCCGCCGTTCGGCCCCGCCCCTGCCCGAGAGCACGTGCGCGGGTTCCCGCGCGGAGGAAAGGGCTTGGCTTCCCGGGTCCGCGGGGCCTCTCCCGGCTCAGCAATCAAGCAGCCCCCAACTCTCTCCAGAACAGAGTAACCAGCCTCCTCTGCTGGCCGTGCTCCTGCCCTGGCGAGTGGCCGCTCCGACCCCCGTTACAGGTTTTCCCGCCGAATAGGAGATGGGGCCGGCCGTTCCTGTGGCCCTATTTCTCCAGGGCTCCCCTGGCAGGCCTGGCTCTTCTCCCCACAGCCCCCTCCTCACTGCCCTTGGGGTCTCTGGGGATGCAGGCCCTGGGCCAGGTGGGCGGGCGCGGCGGGAGCTTGCTGGCCCGGAGCCCCCGTGCTCAGCGTCTGCTGCATCACACGCGTCTCCTATCTTTCCACGCAGAGACCCGAGTGTGTGCGGGGCCCCAGCTTTGGGTGTATTTCCCGGCAGGGTAGCTGAGCATGACCACCAGAGGCTTGCTCCGCACCAGTCTTCCGCGTGAACTCCGCTTGGGTGCCTGGGGTGAGGTGAGAGCGGGATGGCCCGCAGCCAGGGGGCTATGATGGTCTTCCCGACTAGGTGACCACAGCCGACTTGAAGAGATTACAGTCAGGTGACCAGGCTGGCCTGGGAGAGCCCGTAGAATGAAGGGGCAGGGGTGGAGGAGGCGACTGGGAGGCAGCCCCTGCACAGGGAGGCCCCTCGAAGGCCGGTGGGGTCTTGTCTTCCAGGCTGGGTGTCAGCTTGGCAGGCGCACGGGGAGGAGTGACGCCTGTTGCCGGGGCTGGGAGGGAGTAACGGGGGGACAGTGGCCTGACTCCGAGGTCTGGAGACTGGGGGTGCAGGGCCAAGGGGATGGACGTGGTCAACATGGGGTTAGCTGGCTGTCCCCTGCCCTAGTGTGCGCGAGGAGGGGGCGATATGCCATGACACTCGAGCTTCTCCCCAGAAGCCCCACCTGCCCGCCCTCCACCTCCCTGCCCCTAGTTGTCTGTGGCCCGTGGGTCCTCCCTTTGTTCCTGTTTGTTGTCACCCATGTTCTGTGGCTGCGTCCGGTGGCTCGGCTGGTTCCATTTCGCCCCTCAGTTATTCGTGTGCTGTGTCTGCCCCTGTCCCCACACCCCTCGCCCCTCACGGGATGGCAGGTGGTCAGGTTGCACCTGAGTGCCCCTTAAAGCCCAAGCAGCATCGACTTCACCTGGGGTCCTCCCGCAGGTGGGAACTCAGGCTCCCACATGGCCTGGCCAGCCCCTGCATGGCTTGTGACACACGCCCCAGTGTGCTGGCGCGCAGTGGGTCTGAGCTTGGTGGCTCACCTCTGTGTCCCTTCATAGACGCATCTTGGTGAGGGCTGCCAGAGGGAGGGGGACCACTTCAGGCTCTCCTGGAGAGGTAGGGGCAGTCTTGAGCCCCCGGTCTGTTCCTCCCTGCTCCTCCCTTCCTGGCTCACAGGTTCTACCATGTTGGGATTGTGCTGGTGTCCCGCATGCGCCGCATGCCCTTGGGGGAGCCCTGGCTGAGTCGCCCGTTTGGGTCACTAACTGGCAGAGAGCTTGAGAACTGAGGGCAGCCCTGCATTTGGTCCTCAGCAGAACTGAGTCACACCTGGGTCCGTTGGGGGTGTGCTGGGGGTCGCCAGTGGCGCACGCATTAGTGGGCTCCTTCAAGGAAGAAGCCCCGTGCGGTGTTAGGCTGAGCCCTGGCCCTTCCCCGCCTCAGAGAGGCTTCTCCTCACCTCTCAGACCTTCCCAAGGTGGAGCCATTTTCCTTCATTAAGTAAGAGGCCACCGGCATCTTGAGGTCATGCCCTGAGTGAAATAATAGTGCCTGCTCGAGCCTTGGTGCTTGGTGCTCCATGGTTGCTGGTGGTGCTGGTCCTCAGTGCTCGCTGCTCGGTGGTTGTGCTCAGTGCTCCATGCTTGGTGGTCGTGCTTGGTGCTCTCTGCTTGGGGATTGTGTTCAGTGCTCTGTGCTTGGTACTTGTGCTTTTGCTCAGTCCTCTGTGCTTGGTGCTTGTGCTCAGTGCTCCTTGCTGGGTGGTTATGCTTGGTGCTCTCTGGTGGTCATGCTCAGTGCTCTGTGCTTGGTACTTGTGCTCAGTGCTCCATGCTTGGTGGTGGTGCTTGGTACTCTCTGCTTGGGGGTTGTGTTCAGTACTCCTTGCTTGGTACTTGTGCTTTTGCTCAGTCCTCTGTGCTTGGTACTTGTGCTCAGTGCTCCTTGCTGGGTGGTTGTGCTTGGTGCTCTCCGGTGGTCATGCTCAGTGCTCTGTGCTTGGTACTTGTGCTGGCGCTCAGTGCTCCATGCTCAGTGCTCAGGGCTGGGCAGGGGGACTGGGCTGGGGTCTGGTTGCCTTGGCAATAGCACCAGAGAGGAAACCAGAGGCTGCCTAGCACTCCTCCAAGGGGCTGCTGGGAAGTGGGCAAGTGCTGAGACGTGCCTTTGTCACGTTGTGCGGGGAGGTCAGGTGGGCGCCTGCCTTCAGTGCTCCTCGCCGGTGGTGACTGCCGTGTCCACCTGAGCCCGCTGGGGTGGAGCATGGAGGGCACCCGTGACACACGGGGCGCGGGAGGAGCCCGGCCCTCACCAGGCCTTCTCCAGGGAGGGCTCTCCGGTCTCGTGGTCCGTTGTGACGTGGTCCTCATTCTTCGCTTTCACGAAGTGGAACCAAGCGGTGTCGGGACCTCCCTCTGTGTTTCTCCTGCAGCCTTGGGGGTCGTCAGCGGCTGCCGCTGCTCTGATGGCGGGTTTGCGGGACGCTGACTGGAAGTGTTCCCTGGGGTACGTGGTCGTCTGCCCCGCGGGCTGGTCCTGGGGGCCCCCTGGTGTGCCCGCTCTGGCCTCTTGGCCTGGGCTCTGTGATGTAGCTGTGTCCCATGAAGACGCCACGAGAGCACGTTTCTGAAGGAATAGATCAAATCTCCCCCCCTCCCTTCTCTGGCCCCAGGGGACTTTGCTGATTACGGTTCCGTGTGTGATGTGAATTGTGCAGTTTTAACCGGGTTCCATGTGCGGTGTGTCCGTGATCACTCACCGGGTTGTGCACCCATCCCTGCTGTCTGCCTGCAGACTCCTCCCGGCGTCGCGCACAGGGGGCTGCACTAAGTCCCCGCTGGTCCGCGAGCCACTCACGTCCACCCTCCCGCCCCCCATTGCTCGGACTCTGACTTCCTGGACCGCCTGGAGCGGCATCAGGGCCTTTTCCCGCAGTGTCTGGTTTCTCTCGCGGAGCACAATGTCCTCAAGGTGGCCAGGCCGTGGACTGCATCCCATGCTCTCCTTCCTCAGGCTCAGTAACGTCCTTTTGCTTCCCCACTCACCAGCTGATGGGTGTCTGGGGCGCTTGAGGCCACAGCTGTCGGGAGTCCCCGCCTCCAGCGTTTCTGGGCGCCCCGGGAGCATGCCCACGCGGCCCGCCGGCTTCTCCTTCGGCGGCGGCTTGCTTGGTTCCAAGGGACCCGTCCTGCTGGGCATGGTGTCCTGCCTCCTCGTGCCGTGTGCACCCCGGAGGTCTGGGCACCCAGGGTGAGGGCCGAGCCTGCGTTTCCTCATTGTAGGGAAGAGGGGTTGAAAGTGAGCGGCCCCCAAGCCATTCTCTCTGGATCTGGTTCGAGCTGCATGTGGGGAACCTCACAGGGCAGCGAGGTGGGGCTGGGCCTTGCCCGAGCCTCCTGTGGTGCTCCGCGGCCATCGCTGCAGGGGACCGACAGTGACAGGCTCCCACATCACTCCTCAGGCGGCTCAGGGGTGTGGCTCAGGCTCCTTTTCCTCCTGTGTCTGTGGCTCCTGTCTAGAGGGACTGACCTCGAGGGGTGCTTTGGGCCTGGCCCCACGTGTGCCGGCCCCCCCCCGCGGCTTGAGCCCGTTGCTGCCTGGGGAGCCGAGGCCCCCGCACGAGACCCTGCCCGTCCCCCTGCATCTGCTCTCTCTTGCCCCACCAGTGTCCCCCTCCGGCCATGTCCAGGCCCCTGGGTGGGATGGGAGTGACTACCAGTCCCTTTGCGGGTAGCGCTTCTCAGGAGCGGTGCGCGCCCAGCTGTGGGGGGGGCAGGGAGCCCTGTTGGTCCACGTTCACAACATGATGCAGGAGGATTTCCAGGGAGATGCTGTTGTATTTTCCCCCACACGCAATTGGGGGATTGCGTCCTGGGCACGGATGCTCGGCCCGGGGTGCCGGTCCCGAGGTGAGATCAGGGGGCGGCCAGCTCCCGGCGTGGGGTCAGGGTGCCGAGGCCTCAGACGGCCTGCGTGGGCCCCTCTGCCCCCCAGGTGCCCGTACCTGCACCGCACGGCCGGGGACGCAGAGCGTAAATACCACCTGCGCTACTACAAGACGGGTACGTGCATCCACGAGACGGACGCCCGGGGCCACTGCGCCAGGAACGGGCCGCACTGCGCCTTCGCACATGGCCCGCTGGACCTGCGGCCGCCCGTCTGCGACATCAGGTGTGTGGGGGCGCCGCCCTCCCCGCCCGGCCCTGACATCCCTCCCGATGAGACCGTGCCTGGGGAGCTCGCGGGGCCGAGCTCAAGGAAGGCAGCCAGAGCCCCGCGCCCCACCGCTCACTCTGACGGGGTTGGATCTAGGGCTGTGCCCGAGGGACGCCCGTCGCGCCTTCTAGGCAGCTGCGCGGGGTGACAGCAACGAACGGTTATCTCCCCTTGGCAGAGGGTGGAGGCGGGCCCCACGGCAGAGCTGTGAGCACCGTGTGGTTTGGTCGTAGGGAGCTGCGGGCCCAGGAAGCCTGGCAGGACGGCCAGCTGTGCGGTGCGGAGGGCGTCCCTGACCTGCAGCCCGGGGTCTTGGCCAGCCAGGCCATGATTGACAAGATCCTGGGGGAGGACCCCCGGTGGCAAGGTAACCCCGAGGCCGCCGCGGAGAGGGCGGGCAGTGACCGCATGGTAGACCTCACCCCCCTCATTTGGAGACCAGATGGGGAAACCGAGTCCCGTTGGCGCGTGTTACCCCCGGTCACTCAGGGAGCAGCGGCCGAGTGGGATTGGAAGCCAGACTGCTCTGACCTCCACCCCGGGCTCTCCTTGGTGAGGCCGGCCACCGGCTGCCCCTGGGGAGGGCGTTACATCGCAGGCACAGCTCCTCCTTGGGCTTCCTGTCCCAGACCGAGGTTGAGGTGGGGAGTTTGGCTTTTTAATTACTGGATTTTATTTTGGGGGCTTCCGAGATTCACGGAGAAGCAGGTAGTACCAAGACGGGCTTTACCACGACGTAGCGGGTTTCGCGGTCCTCCAGGCCGGCACCCCTGCTCCCTTAAGCCATGTCCGTTCCCGCAGCTTTGCCTTTTCCAGAATGCCCCGCAGCTGCAACCATGCAGGGTGTGGCTTTTCAGGTGGGCTTCTTTCCTCTAGGCCCACAGCGTCCTGGCTCGCTAGCTTGTGTCTTCTCCCCACTGGGAGCCCGCCGTGGGGACAGACCACCGTGCCTGTGTCCGCCGCCTCCTGCAGGGCTCCGGCGTCCCGGCTGTGTCTGGGTGCCTTCTGCCCCGAGGGGTACGAGCGTGCTGCTTCCGGGCGTGTTTGCACGCCGGGCTGGGCACAGACTGCGCCCTCCTCGCCCCAGGACCTGGGTCCCCGCGCGACGCAGGGCGACTTTCCTGGCCTTCACGCCCCGTGGCCCAAGGCATTGAGGAGCCTGCGTGCGGCCCCTGGTGGCCGCGAACGAGTCGCTGCTGCCCCCGCGTGGCGCTCGGTGGGACCTGTGTGTGCAGGTCACTCGGTCAGGCCTGGGGAATCACTGGTCTGTGATTTTTATTTTTTCACAGTTGGCCTTCTTGCTCCTGAGACCCCTTTTGCTCCCTCCACGCCCTCCGTTTACCTCTCTTGCCCTTTTTTTTTAAAGATTTTATTTATGTATTTGACAGACACACAGCCAGAGAGGGAACACGAGCAGGGGGAGTGAGAGAGGGAGAAGCAGGCTTCCCGCCGAGCAGGGAGCCCGATGTGGGACTCGATCCCGGGTCTCCGGGATCATGACCTGAGCCGAAGGCAGTCGCTCAATGACTGAGCCCCCAGGCGCCCCCTTCTCTTGTCTTGATGATGTATTTGAGATGGAATCTGGCACCGCTGGACCTGGCCATGTTTCCTGAGGGCCGGGCTGCCCCTCCCGCTGCTGCTTGCTGTCCCTCGGCACTTTACTAACCAGCCCTAGAGCGGGATGATTTCTAGGACCATCCTGTTACCACTTCTTGCTTTTAAGTGACACCAGTGGGTTTTTTTGCTTGATTTTGCTTTGAGATATAATTCAAAGAGCATGAAATTAACCATTTAAAAATTAGACCTATTTGGGGAGGAGTGTTAGGTCCCACTGACGGGAGAGTGCAGAGGGTGCCCACGTCCCCGTGACCCCGCGCGCTCTGCGTCCCTGCCGCTGCTGTGGGACATGTGTCTGCCCGGTGAGCCGACAAGGACGCGCCCTTCCCTCCCAAAGTCCACCGTTCACATCAGAGTTAAAGTGTCCGTTTTAGGGCTTTTCAGCATGTTTGAGGCTGCGCGGCCCTGTCGGGAGCTAGTCTGAGACCCTCGCTGGCCCCACGGTCAGCTCTGCCCCTGTGCCCTTCCTGGGTGCAGATCTGGGGCGCATGCCTTTCCCGTGGCGGGTCCAGCGGTCGCTGGGCTCCTGTGTCTGGCGTCTCCCCAAGTGGCAGGCTCATGGCGGGTGTCGGTGCCTCGGGGGCCCCGTGTGCGGCTGTCCACGGAGACGGGGGTGCGCTTTCTTACACGTGCCCCGCGGGCCCCTGTGTTTCAGACACCAGCTTCGTGCTGGGCAGCTACAAGACAGAGCAGTGCCCGAAGCCGCCGCGTCTGTGTCGCCAGGGCTACGCGTGCCCGCACTACCACAGCAGCCGGGACCGGCGGCGGAACCCCAGGACCTTCCAGTACCGGTACGGCCCTGGGGCGCGGGCCCGCCTGCACTCGGCCGCTCCGTGCAGGACCCAGGGGGGCGAGCTGGTCCCTCCGCATCGTTTTGGGGCTGCGGGGCGGAGAGCGGCGGACTCGTGGCCCCCGGGTGCGACTTAGCGGAGGCCAGCTGGAGACGGGGAGGTGCACTTACCGTGTGTCGAAGGGATGGGAAACGTGCCAGGGGGTGATGACGATAACGCAATCCCACTTCCTTTGGCTGGTAATTTTTCCCGTAAATCCGAAGAAATGGCAATAATACCACGGCGTGCTGGTCCGCGAAGACTAAGGACCGGGGTTGGGTTCTCACGGTGGGGATCGAACGTCTCTGACCCAGGGAGCGCTGCGTGCGAGGCTGCCCGGCCGCCCGGCTGCTTCCCTGGTGGGCCCCGCGCGTCTACAGGGGGACGCTCGGACTCAGCCTCGCTGTAGCTTTGTGGGAAACAGACACAGGCTTCCTGAGTCCCCTCTGGGGTGAGAGGGCACTCAGCCTGCTTTCGTGTGTCCTGGGAAGGAAGGAGGCACGCGCCCCGGGCCACGTGCACCGTCCTGCGTGCGGGGAGGACACCGGCCCCTGCGTCCCTGGTGACCCCGCCTGTGCCCCCAGGCCCACCCCGTGCCCCAGCGTGAAGCACGGTGACGAGTGGGGCGAGCCCGCGAGCTGTGACAGCGGGGACCGCTGCCAGTACTGCCATTCCCGCGCGGAGCAGCAGTTCCACCCCGAGGTGAGCCCGTCCGTGTCCGCAGGACCGGGACCCCTCGTCCTGGGGTTTGGAGGAGGACCCAGAGCCCAGCCGTGCTGTCCAGTCAGGCCGGCATGCCCCCCGCCCCGGCTCTGTCCTCCAGCGGGCCGCGCAGCCCAGAGCCCCCACCGTAAATCGCGCTGCTGCCCTGCGACGTGGCCCCTGACCAGGCGAACACATGCTTCAGGCAGGACGGGCCAGAGGCTCAGAGGTTGCCCGCCCGCCCTCAGGAGCTGGTGAAGGCCAGTCCTTCCTCTGCGGTGTGTGGGGTGCGGTGGGCCCGAGCCCGCTGAGCCAAGTGACACAGCAGCAGGGCGCGGGGAGGACTCCGCCTGCTGAGGGCCCCGCTCCGGATTTCCGTCAGATCACGGTCTCAGGGTTGTGACACTGGATCCTGCGTTGGGGTCTGTGCTCAACGGGGTTCTCTCTGCCTCCCCCCTGCTTACGTGCTCACGCTCTGCTTCTCAAATAAGTAAATCTTTACAAAACAAGCAAAACCCCAGGAAGTCAGCCCCTTCGGGGACCAGGAGAGCGTGAGGCCCAGGGCTGGTGGGGGGTGGAGGACCAGGCCAGGCTTCCCGCCAGGACGGCAGGCAGGGAGGCTGGGGCGTGCTCATCCCTGTGAACGAGCTCGCCCGCAGGAGTGTTGTCGGGTGGGGAGAGCAGGAGGCAGGGGTGGGGCGGCCAAGGTGGAGAGCAGGGGATGGGGGTCTGTCCGTGCCGGGCCGGGTGATGGTCCTGGGCGGAGAGCTGCTCCCGGCAGCCCCAGGGAAGGAGGGTGAGGAGCCGGGGGCAGTGAGTGTCATTAGTGGGGAAAGGGAGGTGGGACGCCGGGAGGGGCTTCCCGAGGGTGTCATGTGGGGTCTGGGAGGGTGCAGAGGGACCTGGGGTCCATCCCTCAAGGGTCCTGGTGAGCTGCGGCCAGACGAGTGCTGCTGGCACTCTGGGCGTATTTTTGGCCCAAGGGACGCGGGTCAGGTTGGCCGTGGAGCTCAACGCATGTGTGCGTGTCACGGGCATTTCTTGAGCGCCTGCTGTATACCGACACTGAATTGGGTGCTTCTTTCAGAGAAGGCTGAGCGGTCGGTTGAGTCTGATTTCAGGAGCCGTCAGACCTGCTCTGTGGAGGGCGGGGACTCGGGGGCACAGTGTGGGCACGCGCGGCGCGCTCACCCCTCCTCAGGAGACCCTGCCGAGGTTGGGAGCGCAGTCCTCTCCTCTGTGACCCGTTCCCGACCGCTGAGTGGGGACCCCAGCCTGAGACCGTGATGAGCTGGAACCGAGAGCCGCCCTGACGCCCTGGTTTTAACTTTGCTCGGTCTCGCTGTTCTGCTTCCGTCCTTAGATCTACAGGTCCACCAGGTGCAACGACATGCAGCAGACCGGGCACTGCCCGCGGGGCCCCTTCTGCGCCTTCGCGCACGTGGACTTCAGTAAGTGCCTGGTGCTGCCGCCCGCCGCCACCGACGGGCCTTCTCCGCCCTGCCCTGCGGGGCCCAGGCTCTGGCCCAGACAGGACACTTACACGCCCCAGATTTCCCTTCTGCTTCCCATTTTAACGGGGAGGGTGGCCAGCCTCGTAGAAACCTCTCGTCTCCTTCACGGCGCTCCCAGCACTCGGGACGCTGTGGTCGCCAGGCCTCCCTCCTGCTCCTGTGGGGCTCCCGGGGCCGGCCACCCTGCGTGTAGCTCTGTTTCCAGCCCGCAGTCGCTCACTGTCTCTCTCTCTTCACAGAGAGCCTCGGGACGGCCAACGGTTGGGGCTGCCGAGATCTGGTGCCCGCCCCCTCCAGCAGCCCGGCGGCCAGTGGTGGCCAGCCCGCACACGTGAGTGGCCAGCATCCGGGCCTGGGGCGCTTAGGGGCACGGGCGGACACGGTCTGCCTGCGAGGTTAGCGGCTCCTTCGGGAAGTCCACGAGAGCCTGGCTGGCTCCTGGTCGGGGTGTGACCCAGCCTCACCAGACGCGCACTTCGACCTTGTCGGAAACGGGGTGCCAGGCCGAGCGTCGGGAGGGCACCCCGCGTCTGGGTGGGACCCCGCGCGGGTCGGCAGCGTGGCGGGAGGGGCAGTGTCCGGGCCGGGCAGGTCTCTGGGTGGCCAGGTGGGGGGCACCCGGCGGCTGGTTGTTAGGGTGACCCAGAAAGCACCCCTGCGTGAGGACATGGGAAGCATACAGGCGTTTCTCACCAACCTTCCCACTGGGTGCTTAAAAAAAAAAAAAAGAGGGCTGGTGAGAAAAGCCTGGGTGAGGGGACTTCGCGGAGCCTGCCCGGTGAGACGCCGGGTCGCAGGCCGTCCTGTGCCAGGAGTGGCCCGGCCATGGCTGTGCTCCCGGTGGGTCGGTGTGGAGTGTCCTCTCCCCGCGGGAGCCCGGAGCCCAGAACGGTCGCGCCCCTGCTGCGTCCCTGCAGTCCTGGCTCCGAAGCACCGGCGGGCGCAGCGTGACCCCCTCAGGCCGTGCCGCCGACCCCCCTTCGTGCCCGGTCCCTCTTGACGCCCAGCCATGCGTCCCCGGCCAAGCACGCGGAGGGGTGTTCTGGACCAGCAGCTGGCCCGTAGCCTCGCCGGGCCCTGGGCAAGAAACCTTCCCCCCTCCCCTTGGGGGCCTCCGGGGGCCGTGGCAGTGGTGGGCTCAGGAGGAGGTCAGAGGGTCGCTGGTGGGGGCGGTCTGTACCAGGGAGGCAGCGCGCCCGACCCAGCCCGGGGTCCTTTGGGGGATGGGGCCGGAACAGTGCGCCCACACCTGCACCCACGGTCTGGTGAGGGTATCTTTTTTTTTTTTTTTTAATAAATTATTTTGCAATTTAAAAAGTCAACCTGCTAGGGTGCAGAGTGGGTGCCGGGGCCGTGGGCGAGCTCTTGGGGGATGGACGTCCGACCTGCGTGGAGCTGACGGTCACACACCCCTATGAGTGCTCTGAGCGCCTCGGAGCCCGTCACTGCAGGTACTTGGCGCTCTCGGGAGCTCATTTCCATTAAAACAGAAGACGAGCAGGCCAGCATGCTCCCGTGTGCCGGCTCTGACTCCGGGCCCCGCGTGGACCGTCTCGGTGGCGGCCCAGGGACACGCCGGCCGGCCGAGGTCTCCTGCGGCAGTGGCGCCTCAGGGAGGTGCCACCGGCCTCTGGCCACTGCTGGGCACTGGGCCTGGACGGGCCGATCACGCCGGGTGGGCGCTGTGCGGGGACGGCTTCTCGTTCAGACGCCTCGGTCTCCCTCACTCGCAAGTGTTGTTCGTAAAGACCGACGGCAGAGCCCAGATCTTGAGCCGTGCTCCGTGCGCGTCCCCCACGGCGTCCCCCCGCCGCTTCCCTCGCCCCTGAACAGAGCTGGTGTCGGTGGAGGTTCGGCACGAAAACCATGAGCGTGTGCTGCGCCCTCCGACTCACTCGGCTGCACGGACCGTGTCCCACGTCAAGCGCCCCGAGAAGGCCCTGGGATCCCATCATGTGCAGATGCGGTCCTGGCCTCAGGAACTCCGGGGTTGGGCCGCTTGTCGCAGCGTCTTCCTGGCACGGCCCCTGCCTTGGGACCCAGAGCGCGCTCTGTGCTGATTTCCTCCAGCCGGTCAGGCTGTGAAATCCTAGAAAACGTGCATGTTGTTCCTGACACAGCCCCGAAAACCCCTGTGATTTCCTGGGTGATGAAAACCTCTTTTGGTCGGAGGCGGTGACGCTGGGTGGGCCCCTCGCAGCTGCTGGCGGCCGGTCACCGGGAAGGCCAGACCACGGTTAGAAGCTCGGCCCACATGGCCCAGGCGGTAGGGGATGGAGTCGGTGGCACGAGCCTCCGTGTGCTGGGAAGGTGGCCCCTGCCCGCGCACGGGCCTCTCAGACCCCCCGGCTCCGTCTCTGGGTGGCTGTGTTCGTTGCCCTGCCGCTTGTTGCATGATCCGTCCACGAAAGTAAGTGCTGCCCGAAGTCGTGTGAGCCCTTCCCGAAGGCGGCCGGGCCCGAGGAGAGTGCTGGGCGCCCTGGCTCCAAGTGCTCAGTCTGAAACCCGGGTGACGGGGCCAACCCAGGCAGAGGCTTTTGGAACCGGACTGCGTCGGGACAGCTGATGCCGGGGGTCAGAGTCGCGTGCGGTGCGGAAAGTCCAGCCCCCGCGGCGGGGACGGGCGGGGACGAAGGCCGAGGTCCGCTGCAGGGAGCTCTGTATCCTGGAGGCAGGCAGAGTGGTTTCCGAGTACCTTTGCTTTCCTCACAGTGTCACTTAGCCGGGAAGCATGCATTCTCGGGTCTTTGGTTAGTGACCTTGGAGGCTCTCACCCCGCTCTGCAGGTGGGCGGTCACTTGTGGACCAGAGAGATGCAGGTGACCCAGAAAGACCAGGATGACGTCTGCTGGCAGGCCACGGGCTTGAAGCCGTGGCCAAGTACCCTGCAGCAGGAACGGGCCACGGCCAGCATTTGCCTGGACACCCTCCTCTGTCCCTGGGGACCACTCTGGGCTCTTCTGCAAATCCAGAAACCAGAGAAAGGAAGGAAGAAAGGCCGGGATGACCTGGGCCCCCACTATGAGCTCACATATTGTAAAATGAGTCATAAAAATCAGAATTCTTCTTAGATCTGAAGGATGTTTTGGCCTGTAGTTTTTTGTGTTTATGTTGACCTGGGCGAGTCCTGGTCCTGAGCTCTGAGCTAAGCCTTCGTAGGATAGTGTCCTGGCTTCTCACTCAGGATTTCTGTATGTGTAGGGGAGAAAAAAACATTTCCCACTACCTCTTAGGTTCAGAACCGAGGCCCTTGCAAATTAAATTGATAAAAGGATGAAAGAGTTCTTATTTGTCTGTTTGGAAGGCTTCGTAGAGGTAGGGAGATCTGGCAGCTTAATGCCTCTTTAACAAAGAGCGGTCAACCATGGACACGTGGCAAGACGAAAGAAAGGGGTTTGTGTTTCCAGGGTGGTGAATGTGGGACGGTGGACATATGGGGAGTGAGGTCGGGTCGGCGCGGTGCTGGCGTGGGAGAGGGGAGGGCGTGCCTTCACAAAGGAAGCCTGCCCCTGCCCATCCCGGCTTCAGCCATTTCCGTGGAATAACTCCTTGTTTCAGGCTTGGGCCTGACAGCTCATGGGCTGGGCAGGGGGCAGGGGTGCGGCACAGAGCTCCCTCCCTCCCTTGCCTGGACCAGCCCAGAGGTCAGAGGTCAGTGAGCAGGCGGTTTCCGAGACCTCCGGACTTGGCCTCTGCTGGTGCGTGAGCGACGCGTGGGTGTCCGTGTCTGGAGCCCGCCGCCCGCTGAGGCAGAGCGGGGGCGGCCACAGGGCCCGCGAGCAGGTGCTCGAGGCGGGAGCGCTGGCTGCGGGGCTCGCACGCCTTCTCTCCTGACCTGGAGCCGTCCGGCCGTTGTTGTTTGTGGCGTCACCGCGTTTCCATCTGCCTTCCTCCTAAACTGGCCTGTTCCACCGCCGTTCGTTGCATTGTTCAGAAAATACTGCTGTCGCACTTTGGAAACAACAAACCCTCCTTGGGGAGCAAGGGGTGCCCTTCGTGGCCTGTCTCCCTGCGTCGGCCCCAGCCCCCCCTTGAGTGCACAAGTCCTCCTCCCTGCCGTCGTGCCGGGCGCTCCCCTGCGTCTGGGCTGCGATTTCCCTTCTCAGGAGCACACAGGCCCTCCCCTAGCAGCGGTCACTGCTGTTCCCTGCATCAGAACAGTGGTCTTTCTCCGTCGCCATCCACGCGTGGAGGGCCTGGGGACCCCATGAGGCAGCTGACGTGCCCCCCGCGGGTCGTGCTGTGGTCTCTCTTCCTCGTTCCTCCGCGTCTGGCCTGGTTTCCGAGCCCCGCCCCCAGGGCTCCGCAGCGCAGCCCCCGAGTTGGGCAGGTCCTTGTCTCGGGGGCTGTGAAGTCAGCAGAACTGAGTCGAGACTGAAAATGCAACTTAGTTATTTTGTGACGTTGAAGGAGATTGAGACGTAAGATGTTCATTAAGGATCTGCAGCTGCCGGGGCGCCTGGGTGGCTCAGTTGGTTGAGCGACTGCCTTCGGCTCAGGTCGTGATCCCGGAGACCCGGGATCGAGTCCTACATCAGGCTCCCTGCTCGGCGGGAAGCCTGCTTCTCCCTCTCTCACTCCCCCTGCTTGTGTTCCCTCTCTGGCTGTGTTTCCCTCTGTCAAATAAATAAAATCTTTAAAAAAAAAAAAAAAAAAAAAAAAAAGGATCTGCAGCTGGAAACGGGACAACACAGCTGGTGCCCTGGGGCACGCAGGCCAGCCCCAGACCCCCGGGGGACGTCTGCACGTCTGCCAGCAGGTGGTGGAAAACTGCCAGGCTCCGCTTCAGGCCCCCACCAGCCCGCGCCCAGAGACAGCAGGTGCCCTGCCCCGGGGATCCCCAGGTCACTGGAGTGGCTCCCAGCACTTCCCTGGGACCCCTAGTCCGAAAGGCCACATGGCTCGAGGCCGGCCTGGTGACCCTCTGGGGACCCTTCCTTGCCTCTGGACACCTGTGTGCCTCCCAGCGCCAGGCCCCCCTCCCTGTCGCCCCAGGGAGACATGAGTGAGAGCGTCCTCAGGTGTCAGGATCAAGTGTCCCCTGATGTCTGCAAGGGACACGTCTCCCTGCTCTGCGACTTCCTGGGCGGGGGACGCCGCAGCAGGGGCCTCAGGCTGGGGGCTGTCTGCTCCGCCTTCCTGCCCCCGCCGGGGACGGCACGCGGCCCACTAGAGGGACGGAGCAGGCGGCACCCTCCACCCCCGCCGGGTGTGAGGCGGTGGCCCAGCTTGGAGCCTGAGCCCCGGGGACCTCGGTCTCCAGACTTGGGCGGTTCGGGGTCATGTCCAGCGGCCGCACTCCTCCAGGGGGCGCTGTCGCAGCATCCCTGTCGCTCGGGAAACACTCCCTCAGAGACACTGTGCTGGATGGCTCGCCTTCTCTCGTGAAACATACATTCTTTTTCATTATTATTATCGTGGAAAACTTCAGAGAGGCTGACAAAATAGTAAAGTTCTCCGAGCCCGGAACTGCTGTCTCGTTTTGAAGCCAAAACCAGAGGCCACGTTTCCCTTCGGTACAGCTTGTGGGCCCCGGTGGCACGGTGCCTGGGGCGCGCTTCAGCCGCCGCCCGTCTGTTCCTGGGGGTCATCAGTGTGCCGTCCACACTGCTAGCCGGCCCCCAGCACGTTAGCTACCCAGTAACGATCCCGTGCCTCGACCCCTGCCTTTCACCGTTCTCGCATAACGAGATCGTTCTCCTGTTTTCAGCAGCAGTGTTGGTTCTCTGCTGATGCCTTCTGGTGGGTTTGCTGTGACCGCCGTGTCTCTGCCGAAAACCATTTCTCAGGGAAGCGCAGGGACAGGACACCTTGTAGATGGATCTGTGCCCTCTCCGGGCGACGGGCAGCCGGCGACTGTCCTGCTGAGCGCAACCAACTGGGCTTTTAAACTCTGGCCTATTGGGAGGGGTCCCGCTGCTTTGTATTTTGCTGTGGGGAGAGAAGTGAGCCAACCGTCCCGCCCGTAACTGCCCGCCCCGGCCCCTGGCCCCCGCGCCCCCGTCACCTGGCTGTCTCCTGCGCCCACCCACTCACCTTGTTTGTCTTTGCACAGAACTGCCTGTCAGTGTCCACGGCGGCTCCCCCGCTCTCCCCCAGCGTGGCTTCCCGCGCGGGCTCCGGCAGCTCCTCCCCGACCGCCCGCGCCCCCCAGCCCGAGCCCCCCGGTGGTGCTGTCGAGCCCGCCCCAGGTAGGTGGAACACTTCGTTTCACACTCGCGTGGTGTCTTTTTGGGAATCGACTGTGTCAGGACACGTGGAAGAAGGCTCCTCGGTGTAGAAAAGCCACGTGTGTGTGGGTCATTTGTCCCTTGGCTGATGGCCTGTCCCCTCCCCCCAGCTGCAGCCCCCGGCCCGACGAAGAGCATGGAGGGGTGCGGGGTAAGGCCGCCCAGAGTGTGTGTGGGTCATTTGTCCCATGGCTGAGTGGCCCTTAGCTGCTGCCAGTCCGTAAGGATTTGGGGCCTCGTGACCCCCGCGATTGGAGTCTGGCCGGAGGGAGGGGGGTATCCTGAAAGCGCGGGAGTGGGGAGGGGTGTGGAGCTGGCAGGGCAGCCTTGCCGCGCTGAGCGAGCCCCCGCCTCTAGGGCCGTGTCTGCGGGGCCCCACGGGGAAGGCGCTCCGGTGAGGGGCCCAGCCGGTCAGCTCCAGCATGGTCTGTCCTTGCACTTAAGGTCCTGGAGCCCATCCTTTTCTGCCTTCTCTCAAGGACTGGGGGGGCCTGGGAAGGCTCCTTTGTGCCCGTGTCAGGGTGCCATATGGGTGCCGGGTGGCCAGCCCCAAGGTGCTGCTTCCCTACCCAGAGATAACTGTCCGAGGCTGATGGCCAAGGGGTGTGTGCACGTTGCTTTCCACCCCCTAAAACTGGGGCACCCTGTCATCCCGCGAGCCGCGGGGCCCGTGGCTGAGACGCAGGTTGGAGCCGGGGCCAGCCAAGGAGGGGAGGCAAGGGTGTCTCTCCAGCGGCCGTGCAGGCAGCAAATCCTGGGTTTGAGGGGGCTGTGGAGCCCCTGCAGTCCTTCCTGCTGATGTGAGGGGTGCCGGGCGGGCGAGCACATTCCTGCTCCCGTATCACGGCCGGCCCCTGGGATGTTCTCCGCATTCCTGAGGCTCAGCCTGGTCTGCCCGCCTCTGTGGTCCTTCTGAAGGCGTTCTGCAGAGGGTCACTCTTCTAGAACCCCGGAGACCTTCCCGCACAGCCCTGGTGTTCCTGTGTGGGCCCCACTGTGGGATGGCTCCTTGAGTTGAGCTGGACCCGCCCCAGGCAGGGAAGCTGGGGGAGACGGGCACCCCTGCTGCAGCCGCCCTGTCCCCGCCGCTGGTTTGTCCCCGAGCCCTGGTTTGCTTCCTTGCTGGGCACAAACTTGTGACCCCCACTTCCGTGCTCTGAACTTTTCTGGAAATCCTGTCCACGTGGACGTGAGGACTCCCAGCCGGTTCTCCCCCGGGTTCTTAGACCAGCGTGTTTGTTCAGGCCTTACGTTTGTCATGGGCAGAGTCTACATCTGCTTCCTTGTAAACAAAACCAAAAACACGTGGGCTTTGGCTTAACCTGGAACTGGCATGGAACGAGGTGTCCCCCTTGAGCCACCTCTGTGGCTCGGGTCTCTGGTTTGATGTGGACTCAACAGGGCTGGGGGGCTGGGGGTGCTGGTGTGTGCGAGCCGTCCCGCACCGGGGGGTCTGAGGGGTTCGCTATCCGCGGAGCACAGTCTGTATTGTGTGTCTCTAAGCAGCTCCCCTAGAGGATGCTAGACTGAGGCGCTTGGCTGCCTTACATGTGGTCAAAGACGGGAGCTTGCGTTGGGCACACAGGGCAGGCGCGTGCTTGACTCCTTCGTCTCCACCGGGAGGTGAGCCGGGAAGCCAATGCTATGAGTGGCATGTTTAATTTTACTGTTTCGGGCTTTATGTGTAAAACACAGAGGTTTTTAAAAAAAAATAAAGCTTATTTTCCCCAGTTTAAAGGTAGTCATAGTAAAATTGGAGAATCCTAGACAAGTAATCAGGGAAGGGAATCCCTGCGCTAAACTGGTGAGGCCCCATTCAGCTCTGCCTCCCGCCGCCTGGACGGATAGAGCTGGGCGCACCTGGGCTTTGAAAGCAGCCTCGTGGCAGTGTGGGGGCTCCAGGGCGGACCCGTGTCTTCTCAGGGTCCCCGCTGTCATCCTGCCGTCAGGGAGTCCCCAGCCTGTTCGCGTGTGTCACTGAGCATCTGCAGGTCTGTCTTTCATTCTCCTGCACCAGAGGGGAAAGGGTTAATGTCTTGCAGGGTCGGCATTGCCCCTTGGCAGTGTTTTTGTTAGAATCTTGAGCTGTTGCCGCAGCCCTTGAGACCCTGCCCTGTGGTCCCAGGAGGGCCCGAGCCAGCCACTTTCTGCTGCTGAGGACCCCCAGGCTCAGGGGTGCCTGTAAGAGCCCGCCCTCCCTGCTGAGGCTGGCAGGTGCGGACGGCCACCTCCTGCTGGCCGCTTCTGCTCGTACAGGCTAGTGTGGCTCGGGTTCTGCCCTAACCAGTGCACCGCCTACAGAGAATGAGTGAACTCTCAGACAGACAGGCGCTGTCTCCAGACGGGGTACTTAGCGGATTTAGTGAGCTCGTTCCAGCGCTGTGGGCAGGTTCATCTCCTTTGCCTTCCACTTCCCAGGACCAGGTCTCAGATTAAGTAGTGACCACTGAACTGGCAGCTTGTGGAGCTCCTTGCGGGGAGTGGCTGGGAGCAAGGGGGGGAGCGCCTTCATCTCGAGCCCAGATGGAGGGGTGGGAGGGCCCAGGCGCAGGGCTGTGGGCGGTGAACTTGCAGTGAACTCCAGGCCAGGGCGTGTTCATCCTGACCCTGACCCCGGCGAGGGGGAGGGACCATGTACACCTGAGCGTGCCTGCCCCCGAGGGAAGACCCTTTACCTGAACAAAAGCGGCCCTACCAGGCGAAGCCCCCACGTGCATCTGGACCTGCGCTTTGGGCACGCCGCCTCCGCCTCGTGGTGCCCGGAGGTCAGAGGGACAGGTGCCGGTGCCAGGAGGTGCTCGCCCTGCCGGGGGCCCATATACAGGGGCTCAGAGGACCCGGGCTGGCGGGGTCCGCCCACGCGCACCTGCTCGCGTTCCCGGACAGGTGTGGCTCGGGCGGGGCCGGCCCGGAGTGGGGTGAAGGTTTCGTTACAGGGGGCGGGGCTGGCGGGCAGCGAGTCGAAGGGTTGCCTCGTTAGGGGGCGGGGCCACATGGGGTGGGTGGGGTCAGTCCGGTTACGTCACCCGGGGCGGGTCAAATGTTGCGTCGGGGAGGGGGCGGGACCGGCACCGGTGGGCGAGGCAGAGCAGGTCTGAGGCTTACGTCACGGGGGGCGGGGCCTACGCGGGGCGGGCGGGGCGCGGGCTGCGTTTGAATCGGCGGTGGCGGCGGCGCGGAGGACGGTGAGTCAGCATCGGCAGCCCCACGCCGTCTGGGTTGGGTCGTCGTTATGCGGAACTGCCCGTGCACCCGGGCGAGGTGAGAGCCAACCCCCTCTCGACGCGCCTCCCCGCCAGGAGCGCAAACACCCCTCCCCGGGGGTGCTGTGCCCCCACGTGCCCACCCCCCCAGGTGCGTTGACCCCGTACCAGTTCTCTCCCAGGTGAGGCGTCTCCTATCCCCTTTTCACCTTCCTCCTCCCCAGGTGCACTTCCCCTCGCCTCCAGGTGCTGCTCGTTCCCGTTCCCGGGTCAGGTGTGACAGCCAGGGGGGTCAGTAACCAGGTTTTTTAGAGGCTGTGCAGTGATGTGAATGCAAACATACGCTTTTTGGGAATCTGCTCTGCAGAGGTGCCTGCGGGTTTCCCGCGTGGGCGGGAGCCGCGGGGCTTCTCTGGGGGAGGGACTGCATCACCTGGCGGAAGTGGGTCTTCAGCTCCCCGTGGAGGTCGGGGTTCCTGCCTTGTCAGGCCTGGGGATGGTCGCCTGCACTGTTGGAAATTCAGGCAGGTGGGTGAGTGGGTTTGCCGAGTGCTTCCCCAGCCTGTCTTAGGGGAGGATGGTCTGCTGGGGGGCATCCAGCCCTGGTGGGGAGCACCCCCTGCGTCAGGGCTGCCCCATGCTGGTCTTTAATTCTGTGCACTGTGCGCGTTGTCCCTGTGTGTCCCTTGACCCCGAAGGACCGCGTCACCTCCTGAATGTGCTGTGTCACGTTGGGATCTAGGGATCGCCAGGGCCGTTACTCAGCAGCTCTCTGATTTCTCACGAATATCTGGGCGGTTCCTGGTAGTTGGGCAAGGCGGGCTCTGGGTTCGATGGCACAGCTTATGTAATTTGGCTGTAGTTTTTGAGCGTTCAAGTCTTTTTAAAAGTCCGTTCTTCCTGGGAGAGAATGTCCCGGAGGCCCTGGGTCTGACTCTCAGCGAGGGGGAGCAGGCACGGGTCTTTGAGATGAGGAGCCGCTGCGCCCGTGGACGGTGGCTGTGTTGCCACGGGCGGCTGGCCCCTTCTGCTCTCTCTGCTTGGGCTGGCGGAGGGGGGCATCTCCGCTGAGTCATGGGGTAGGGCTGGGGGACCGTGAGAAGCCTGATTTTTTTTCCAGATGAGAAAAGGCTTCTTGTTGAGCTGCTTCTCCCCCATCCATCAGTCCATTTGTGTTTTCATTATTCAGAAAGTGTTTCTAGAACTTTGTGGGGTTAATGCGTACCGCGCCTAACCTGGAGCGGGAGGTTGAGTCCGCGCCTTCGGGCCCGGCTGACCTACATGTCCGGGACAGAGGCCTGGGACCCCCGGCCTGCACACGAAGGGTGGGCTCAGGCCTCCATCCTTGTGGCCACAGCGCAGAGCGCGGAGAGGTGGGGGCAGGCACGTGGCGGGGGCTGCTTTCGTGGGTGAGGCTGCAGGGGGTCCAGGTGCCCTCTGGTTCTGGGCTGATGTGCAAAACGAGGGTTTGGGAGGCTGCACAGAAGTCCTCACAGGCCGAGGGGAGCTGATGCAAGGTCTGGCTGGCTGCAGCCCCCTGCGGCGTTGTGTGGCTGAGAGAGGGAGGCCGCAGTGGGGGCACGGTCTGGCCCGGGTGGCCGCCAGGACGCGGAGGGGCAGTCTTCCAGGAGGCAGGACTCCTTGGCATGCTGGGACTGGCATCTTGGGCCACTTGTGGGACGGTGCTGGTGGGGCGTGAGGGGCAGCCCGCAGGGATGGCTGGAGCTTGGGGCCCTCGGTGCCGCGGCTTCAGGGAGGATGGAGGGGCTGAGGGCGCCTGCTAGGCTCCTGCCGCACCGGCGACGGTGGCCGTCATGTCCCCGGAGTTTGAGAAGCTGCTGAGGCTACAGCAGGGGCCTCTCCCTGGTAGGAGGCAGCATGTCTGCACTGGGCAGCATTGGTGTCTGAGGGTTGGGGCTGCCGAACCCGAGTGTGCCTGGCCCTAGAGCCGGCATTGGAGGGGCTGCTGGGCCTCCCCAGGCCCCCTGGAGAGGGTGCGAGGGCTGGGAAGTGGGCCTTGGGGGGAGGTGCTGCCTTTTCCCAGGGCACAGAGGCGTGGTGCAAGGCTGGGGACAAGATGTCAGGGTGGGGGGGATTGGTCAGCAAGGGGCGGGCTTGGGTGAGAGGCGTCAGGGGCAGGTCGACCCCTGGGCAGTTCACAGTTCTGTCCAGGGAGGGTCCCAGAGGTTCTAAGCCTTTGATCAGAAGGCATCTGTTCATGGCACCCATTACTGGGGGTTGAATTATGTGTCCTCAAAAGGTAGGTCTCAGTTCTAAGTCCCTCATCTGAGAAGGTGATTTTATCTGGAAACTGTCTTTGCAGATGCAGTCAAGGTAAAATGAGGTTGTGTGGATGGGTCTTAACCCATTGTGATGTGTGTGGGTATAAAAAGACGGTAATTTGGCCCAGAACTGGAGGGATGGCCGTGGTGGGATGGCCGTGGGTGGCCGTGGTGGGACGGCCGAGGCAAAGGCTGGGGTGACATGTCCACTGACCCGAGACTGCCGAGGGTTGCCGGTGACACCAGCAGGCCTGGGCCTTCACTTCTCCCGACTGAGAGATGGATTTGTGGGGTGCTGTTGGAAGCCGCTTCCTGGGGTGCTTGGTTTTGGCGCCCCAGGATGCAAATGGTCCTGTGCTGCTGGGTCTTAGGAAGGAACCTGCTGGCAAGAAGTTGGGGGGGGGGGTCTTGGCTGTAAAGAATGGCCAGAGAAACGTGG